>BOPN01001767.1:202296-204796 GCA_017312705.2 Penaeus japonicus | reverse complement strand
GTAAATAGATAGATTTATTAATTAATAAATAGTTCAGCTTGAGAAAGTAAGTGACAAACCATTTGGCATGATTATAAACCTATTTAGACTCTATAAACATGCATTTGGTAAAGATTTTCTTCACATACAAGTGTCATTACATGTTTGATTATGAGATTGTTTGTGATGTTAACAGATTATATGTTTGTTTATTTTGTACTTGTTACATGTGATTTATTTTTATCACAATTCCTTCAAATCACTCTCGTAAATGTACCGTCATTATTGTAAAACAGAATATAAATGTATTATTGACTGAACCTGGAATGATGCAGAAGGACGCCCTGTTTTGTGCACTACAGCAAAATGGAATTCAATTTAGCTGTCGTTTATGGAAGGAGAAAGCTACGGGCCTTGAATTGAAGTAAAGGAAGATTATTTATTCTTTAAACCTCAGCATCAAGTACCTCTGTGGCTCTCGCGTGCTGGCAAAGGCCATTGAATCTCCCTTGCATAGAGCCTTGAGAGGTTGCATAGAGCCATGAGAGGTTCTCTGTCTAACAATACATCTATAGCAAGGTAACAGTCTTGCTGTAATATACAGGATGGTTTGTTTACCTTTGCCAGAGGAAATGTCATCACTCGACATAGCCAGGTGTTATGTGAATTATTTACTGACAGGCTATGAGGACAGCTGTGGCCTTACCTATACTATCCGCAGATTACTTTTTATACTGATTAGTGTTTTTCTTTGTGGCTTTTATGGCTCTTACTGTATTTTTTCTCTTCATTCGCATGGTCCTGTACTGAACACTTATCAAAATATAACTAACTATTGTACATGATATCAATTTATTGTATTGGCAACTCACTTTAGGTTGTTTATTTGGTCAGCAACTGCAAAGAGTCTTGTCAATAGTAGTTGGTGTTGACTAGTACTTGACTATTAAACAATACTTTTTGTTATCTCTAACTTCAATCATTACATTTGGATAGCTACTGAGGTATATTTATACCTCTTTATTTGAAATCGTAGCTATTATGAAGAACAGTATGGTGCAACAGTAGATAGAAGTGAATTATACTGCTTTACATAATAACCAGAATAACAATTTGTGCAATATGAATTAACTTGCAGATGCAATAAGAAATATCGTGCAATTGGATATTGAAAGTTGAAAATCAAGTATTTTTTGATTGATTGTCAACTTACAATTAGGAAAGGGGTTTGTTAGCACAGATTATTAGTCCTTAGTAATTCAGCTTTTCATTTCAGCCACCCGGATTTTATCCATAAGGCCTGGATTGCATTTTGTATGCTCAGAGAGGCATACCTTAAGTACCACACATTATTTATTCTATAACAGTCCTTTTAATATATATGATTTTGAGCCAGCCAGAGCAACATCTTATTCCCAAGGCTCATAGGAATTAATACAGTTCCTTTTCTTCTCATGAAAACACATTTTTTTTTCTTATTCACTGTTTTCTGGTTTGATGATGGTTTTGTATGAGTAATGATATCAGAAAAGTAATTCCTTTAGTTTTTTTTATAGTAAGGCAATACATGATTACATTAGATATTGCAGTTAAATGTTAGGCCCAATTTTTATAAAAATTGAATTGTTATTTAGCATGTTTCTTCAAGGAGAGTTATCCAGCTTTTAATTTGACTTATGGATATACTAAAAGATTTAATCCTCTTTCAGAAGTTGCAACACATAATGGACAAGCCAGAGGCAGAAAACATGGAGACTGATGACGCAGAAAATCCTCTGTTGGAGAAGAACTTGGAGGAACAAGGTGCTGGAAAGTCAAGTGAAGGAGTGAGAGAGGGAGATGCGAGTGATGAAACGAAAACAGGAGAGGGAAGTGAAGGAATGAAGGAGGGAGATGAAAGTGAAGGAGTGGAGGATGGAGACAGAAGTGAAGAAGTTAAAGGAGATAGAAGTGAAGGAGTTGAAGAATTAGACACAAGTGAGGAAGTGAAAGAAAGCTGTGATTCGCCAAAGGACGCTAATATTCAAAATGTGAGTGTTGACAGAGACAGTGCGTCAGAGGAGAGCTGTCACAAAGACATCGATAGTGTGACGGTGCTTGAAAAGGAACCGGAGAAAGAACAGGATATGGAGTGTGGGGTAGATCCCTTACTTGAGACTAAGGATAAAGATGCTGATGAGGATGGTAAGGGGGATAGTGAGAATGTGGAGAGTGAGGAAAATAAGGAGGAGACCAACGTAGATCTTACGGTGTGCGAACCCGAAAATGTCGAAAGTGCTGGTGATAAAGGTAGTTCTGAAGACAATGAGAAAGTGAATTCTCAGTTAGAAACGGGTGATAGTGAGTCCACAGATTTGCAGAAAAGTAGTTCATGTAGCAGGACTGCAAATGAGGACATCGCGGGGGAGAGAGCCAAAGAGGATATTGAAGACTCTGAGGGGGACAAGGGCAATAAGAATAGTCAGGGAGTGGAAGTGATGGAAGTAGATGCAGAGGAAGAGAGTGGGGAATTGGTGAATGC
>BOPN01001767.1:177296-194796 GCA_017312705.2 Penaeus japonicus | reverse complement strand
CTTCATCTACTGGAATCAGCGCAGAACATACATAGCAGATAATATATCATAAGAGAATGATAGTAGCCTAATATCCATAGTAAATTCAATATATATAAATGCAGAATTTATACTCTCTCTGTGTCCACCAGGGAAGTGCTCAGCCCAAGGCACAGCATCCCCCTGTACGTATTGTGGACCTTCCGTTTATATCCTGTTCTTTGTGCTTTGATGTCACTTTAACCTTATTTATAGTATTGTTTTACTGTTATCCCACATTTTAACCTGATGCCTGCAGCATACATCATATTAGTGACAGCCATGATGTATATTACTTGATACGAGTGTTTTTTTGGAATTAGGTGTATCCTACATATGTGTTGCTGGGGAACAATTCCTTTGAAAGATGCATTATTTACTTGTTTAGTAATTAGAAAGAAAATGTATTATTAGTATCTATTTATTTATTTATTTATTTATTTATTTATTATTGTTTTATTATCATCATTATTGTTATTTTTATTTTATTTTTTTGTAAACCAGAAAACCTAATTTCCCAATTATTTGGCAAAGAACTAAGGAGGAGAAGATACAAGTAAAGAATGTAATGGGATGCATAATTCTTTTCCGTTTTTCGTTTTTTCTTTTTATAAGATGAAATCATCGATTGGTTTTATTGGAAAGCATGATTTTTAATTATCATTATATCCATTAAAGTATGCTTAGTTTTTGTCTTAGGTTTAAGAAAACAAGGAACTGTGTTCAATATTCATTGGTTTGATTAATGTAATACTTACTTGAAGAAAAGAATTGAATAGGAAATTACCACTGATAGATGTAAGTTGCTCCTGTGATCAGAAAGGAGATAGTACAAGCATCTGTTTGAAGAGTTTTTGTTGGGTCTTGCATATCCTTCCTTTAGTATTGCACTTTGTTTCCTTTGCAGGATTTCAAAATCACATATGATGATGGTGATATCATAGCTTGCATGATCTGTATTATGTTCTTTATGATATGTTTATTTTACATTTGTTTGTTATTATAAGGCACACATGAAATTGTTTTTGCCTTCCATGTATAGCTTGGAGTTGCTGTTGTTGTTGTTTCTTTTCCTTTCTTGTTTTTTATATATTTTTTATAATTACTTGCTTAACCCATTCCCGACGGGGGAATTCTAGCCTTGAATGTCCAAATGCCGGGGCGTTCGAATTATTAGGCCTAAATCAATTGAATGGCCGGCACAATACTGTGCCGCCCAGCAACTGGGCTTTTGAATGCGCGGTACACATGCTGTACCACCCGTCCTGTGTGGGTTAATAATAACAGTAATGATGACAATAATTTTGATGATGATGAAAGCAATAACAGCATAGGGATTTAAATAACTTATCTATGTTTATATTACTTTCATGTCATAGATATGAGGCTTAAATTAAATTGATGTTGCAAGCATTAGTATAGCATTATTTATTGCAATTCTTATCACTGTAAGTGATAAGAATTGGCCTTCTATTGCCTTCAGGTTTCACATTAAAGAGCATTCAGCAATTGCTAAGACTGTTCTAAATATCTGAAGAATATCTTGATGTGATTGAAAGAGAAAAGTTATGAGGGCGTTACAAGTCTTGTGAATGCATAGCAATATACTTTTGGGTGTTTGGTTCATAGAATATGTGATATTACGTAGTGCCATTCGCATGAACTTACACAATTTTTTAATGTTATGCTAATGTTATTTAGGTTGTTTCTATTTAAATTATGAAGTCTTATATCAGTGCATATTCTTTTTATTTGCAGTTGTTAACGGGAGAAGTAGTTTTGTCGATGTCTGAAATGATAGATTGTTATTACGTCTATTATTGTTGTTACTATTGCTGGTATGATTATCATTCATAATTATTTTCCCTATTTGAGGTATGTTTAATTTTGTCTTTTCTCTTTGTTCCAAAGGCATCGGCAGCAGAACTATTACAGCTTCTAAAACCTCCTGTTATGGTGAATAAAATGACATCGTGCCGCCCCATGCAAAGCACAAAGGGCGTTTTCTGCAAGCCGCATCCTTGGCACAGACAGACACAGACAGGTGAGCAAAGAGAGAGTATGTTTTATTATATTTATTTCTTTTTTATTTTGTAAGGTAGATGTCAAGTTTGTTGACAATGTTGAGTTAAACTTTTAGCATTGTCAATACATTGGACAGACTAATGCTATCAAGAAGACAAGAGAAAATCAGGATAAATAACTACACAGTCAAAAATATCCCATTCCCAATACTACAGACCCAGTGTCGGACAATGACAACACGCCAGCCATCTCAGCGTCCAGTTGGAAGCCCCCTCCAATCCTGCCCATTCCAATCCCTGTGTACGTGCCATCACCTATGATGATGTACAATGCACCATGCCCTGTGCCTATCTTCGTGCCCGTGCCCCTGCCTGTGCCCGTGTTCATCCCCACGACAGCCAAGACCACGGAGGAAATCAAGCAGATGATGACGGTAGGGGCCTTGTTTTGGAGTGGGATCTAGGGAAGTGGGAGTATAGTTTTATTTATATGTTTTATTTTATTTTATTTTTGATCAGATATTCACAGTTCATTTTCATATTGATTCTTATATTTATCTTCAACTAATTACTATTCTTGTTCTTCTTCCTTTTCCTCATCTACCTTTACTCCACTCCATTTATTCTTTTTTTCCCCTCCTTCCTCTTACCTTCCTCCTATTCCTCTTCCTCTTCCTCTTCCTCTTCCTCTTCCTCTTCCTCATTGGTTCAGGAAAATTTCAGTTTGATGATTTCTCAATTCTGTCACCTGCTATAGAGTAGCAACTCTGTCACCTGTTAGAGTAGCAACTCTCTCTGGATTTATTGCAAATCCCTTTTTGAGTGCCTCATAGTCAAGGGGTTAATCACAGTTATTATTACCTTATAACCTAATCTCTAACCAGTCACTCACCGCACCTAACCTCTTGTGTCCTACAGAAAATTCGCGAGGAGATGCCATCTGACCCCTATGAGGCTGAGATGCTGCTCCTGGCGCGGGCCGAGAAGCACAAAGAGTTGGCGGAAGAAGGGGGAGGAGAGACAGTGCCCACTGATTTGCCAAATGAGGAGGGCGCGGCAGTCGCAGAAGTGGAGAATTTCGATACATGTGAGTTGGATGCCATTTTGCCCTTTTGATATTTTAGTTTTCTCTCTTTTTCTGACATCTTTTTCTTTTTCATTTTTGTTTTGTTTCTGCTTTGGTATCATTGATTATAATTGTCATCATCATCATCATCATCTTGATGATGAGACTCTTGGTGGCTGCTTCCAAGCTCTATTCTATTTTTATTGTTATTTTTGTTATTATTATTATTGTTATTATTATTTTTGCCTTCTTGTCTGCTTTCTGTTTTTCTTTTTTCTTACATCTTCTGTTAACCCATTGGTTGCAGTTTTAATAAAATTATGTATACAGTCATGTGGTGGGTTTATGTTGTATGGCATGGTGCCATTTGTGTTTATGACCGATGCTGCCTTGACAGCAAATCATGCCATCTGCTATCAGTGTGTTAAATAGCTAGATTGGCTATACAATATAAGAATAACTTTTTATAGTAGAAAGGTAGAAAGTTTGTAGCACGAGTTGATATAAACTTACAGTGCCTATAATCTCATAGAATACCACTAACAATTGTGTTATCAGAAGAGTCTCTGAGAGTGTTTCTTTACTATTTGAAATCTATATTTTTGTGTTTATTTTGCTCTCTCTTGTTCTCCTTTCTTTTTTTTCCTGTATTTACGTATTTCATGCTCTCACTACCAAGTCCCGGAGGAGGAAGAGGCCATCAATGATGATTTAGACTCGGCGGACATCACCTGTTTGAACACGATAGAGGAGGACCTTCCAGTATATCCCCTAAGACTATTAGGTAGGTAGCCTTAATCCTTATGAAGAAAAAGATGAGAAGTTTTTCTTTCTTTTCTCTTCACTTTGGTAACAGTTTGCTCTTATTTCATGTGAAGATGAAAATGCTTCTGTACTGGCTAGAATATATCCCCTTCCTCCCTTTTTTCTCAACAGACAACCTCGGCACTTCACAATGCAGTCCGCTTTCAGGAGACACAGAACCCCTAGACACCAGAAGCAAGAGACAGATACCCTCGCACACAGATTCAGGACGGCCCAGGAAGAGGCTACGGCGTGCACACAGTAACGACTCACAGTCCATGTCAGACCCAGACGACCCAGAACCTGAGCCTGAGGCAGAAACCATGCCAGAAGCCCTTCTTGAGGAAGACTATCAGGGGCCCTATCTCAATGTGAGTACTAGATAGAATATGGAGGAAGGTGAATGGGCTCTGGTTTCTTGTTTCATTTCTGTTTGGGTTTCTCTCTCTCTCTCTTTTTTTAATGTGTTCTTGTTTTTTATTATTGAAATTGTAGAAAAAGAAAATTGAGAAATTCGTTTGAGAAAAGGGTGTGTTTATTTTTCTGCTCATTTATGTTTCAGGGAAAGAAATGTTAAAATTCATAGTCATTATTATTTATTATTAATATAAAGAAAATATTTCCCAAAGGACTTTTATGTCGAAGTGTAATTATGAAAATGAAAGGTGTTTTTTTTTTTTTTTTTTTTTTTTTTTTTTTTTCTTTACAAGTAGGAGAGATGGGGAGAGCAAAATATGGAAAGAAAGGGAAATGCAAAAGAAAGTTGGTAAATAAGATGAGAGGAAAGAAGAGAGAGGAGAATATGATCAAGGGACAAGATTATAGAAGATTGAAATTGGTTGTAATATGTAAATTTCATACTAAGAGTGTGTATATATGTGAGGCTTGGTATGTTACTAACTTCATAAAAAAATCTTGATATTGAAGCCATGAATTTCGGTATATTTGTGTTCTTCACATATTATGTAATAGAATGTTTCTTGATAAGTTTTGAAGAAGTCTTAATAGGAAACAGTTTGTATATGAAGTGTGTACCATATCTGAATGAAAGTATGTCTGGATTCCATATATGACAGCAGCCCTGTAGAATATGCAAAGAAAAGCAGTATATATAAAAATGTTCTGCTCACACATGCACACGTACCATTCTTCCAAACTTGCCCAAAGCTGAAATGCACAGTGAGTTAAATTTGAAGCAGTGTGTGAGAAGTCCATTTTCTCTGGTAGCAAAATGACCCATTTTTCAAGACCAATCAAGACAAGCCTAGATTTCTCTTTCATCGAACAGACTTTGTCATCGGGAAAAAATACTTGCTTTTTTTTTTTTTTTTTTAATGCACAAAGTGAAACATTTGGAAGGCTTTTCATCTTTAATGTCTTGTGTAATTGTGACTGAATTTACCTCTAGCCTTGTCACCCAAACTCCCATTTGTGATTAGGAAAAGATGCCCTGTAAAAAGTGAAATAAAAACAGAATTTCTTTATTAAGTATGTACTTTTTTTAAACTCAGAACTGAGGACTGTTATGAAGCAGATATTACAAGTATTTCCTTCACATTTCCAGATGGCATTAACACTAAAGAGACGAACGATTATAGAGCAATACCTGAAGGTAAAGAAGGAGCAAACCTTTGAGGAAGTGGTAAAAACAGTCTTGGGCGATCATGGGAAAAGGTTCCTTAACTTTAAGAGGTTAAAATCTTCCTTTGTCTCGAGCCTTAAGTCAGACTTTATAAACCGCTGGAAGAAGAGCCGACGGATCATGCCTAGATTTTTTAAGCTCAATCAGAATTGGTTGGAAAAGGATATTGATCTGAGACTTTATGGTGAGTGGGAAGGCAAGTGCATTGAGGATCTTGGTTCAAAGAATGAAATCATTCCAAGCACAAGCAGTGATGTTGTCTCTGGATAGTAGAAAGAATGAAGACCACCTCTTGAATATCTGGAGGACTGAAGATGCTTACAGAGTGACAGGATTCAAAGCTAGTCTTGGGATATATAATGGATTGGAGCCATTTGTAACCTGTCATGAAAATTTCAGGAGAATTCCAAAATAATTTCACAGACAGACAGAAATTCCTCAGTGATTCATCTTAAGTGATTGATACAGAAATGACCAGTAATATCAACCTTTGAAGTGCACACGAAAGGAAGTGAAGTCTATACCCCCATCATACAGCCAAAAGAAATGATGTCCAACAAAGACACTTGGGGATAAATTTTCCGAGAACATTGCACCTTGACGATGTTGGTACTGTGTAACATCAGATGTAAGGCACTTCTCCTGAAGAAAAAAATACAGGGATTTGAGTCTTGAAATGTTGCCGAATACAATGTGATATTTAAGGTACAATGTGATTTTAAGTTTTGAAAATTAACAGGTGATATTTATATGCCTGTAGAGATTGACTTACAAAGATCCCATCAGCGTGGTATAGTAAAATCAGATTTCTTTTGTCTTCTGCATATTGTGCTCTCATATAATTGTCTGAGGTTATACTTAACTCATCTGTGACATTGTTATCCATCGTTTTCTGTGGAGGACAGTGAGGAAAGCAGGAAATGAGAGATTTTAAGTGAGGGAACTCAAGAGTTCCATATTTATTTTTCATTTAAAGAGAGCAGAATGCATTTTACCATTGGTGGATGTGGGGTGGGGAGATTACTGTGGTCTAGTTGATGAAAGGCTTTTGCACTGATCCTAAAATTACTACTTGGAGCTAACAACTCTTTGTTTTGATATGCATTACCATGTCAGTATTATAGAAGAAGTAGTCTTGAATATACGCAAATTTTCATCAGTATTTTGCGCCAATCACAGTATTACAAAATGAGATGTGAAATGGGAGTGAGATGAAAACAGCATGCTGGTTAGCTTTTTGTGAAGTTTTAGGTTTTGGTTTTGTCCTATGGTTATGGCAAGCATGTGCTGATTTTGTTAAAGCAGAAAATCCTTTACCAATTAGTGAGTCTGATAAAAACTTTGTTTACTTAAACTACTGCAAAAACAAAAGTAAACAAAATTAATCTAATTAATAATGCCTGCATAAATCGCATCAATAGGTTTGGTATCTATGATCTCAGTTAGGCAGCATGTAATTTCAAAATGGAGTGTGGTCTCATTATTGAAGGGGAGAAAGTCTTGTCTGTACAATTGTTTGTAGGTTTGTTATGAACGGCACAAAGGTTTTGGCATCACAGTGTTGTGAGTTAACCACATGATTTTGTTGAGATACACCCAATGAGACCTGGATGCAAAACATAATTCAAAGGAAGCTGTTGCTTAAATTAAGTGTTATTGAAAATCATATTTAGTGTAACTGCATAAAGCTGATCATGTCATTGTGACAACACATCGATTGTGAAATTGATTTCAAACTTTCTCTAAAACACCACCTATGTTTGTAATGGAACAGAGAGAAGAAAAAGGAGGAGGATGAGGAGGAGATGATAAAGCTATCTGCTGGTTTCATAGCTTGAAGGAAACTGCTCTGAACTCGAGAAAGAATGTAGGAAGGGAGATAAACATTTATATCTAAATGAAATGTGGAAACCTCGACATGGTAAACTGGAAGTTGGCAGTGTAATGCATTGAGGTTAAGGAAGAGAATGAAGAAGTTGCATTTTGTAAGTGAAACATATTTTTGGTATATTCCATTACCCTTAAGGAACTGAAAGTAATTGCAATTTATGTTTTTTGAAAAGTGATTGCATTTTTTTTTTTTTTTTTTTTTCTCCTTTCACTAGCAGAATCTAGTGAGATTTACCTAGTCAACTTTTTACAGTTACATTGCTGTTCCCTTTCTCAGATCCTTTTTTTCATTTCATCAAATTATATGTGAAAGAAGTTATTCTACTTGTAGCAGACAGTTACAAAAAAGAGAAAAATATCATGTTGAGAACAATATATTTTAAGCCAAAGCATTTGGTGAAAAATCAGGAAAATTATATAGTTACACCCCTTATAGAAGTCAAAACAAAATAAAATTGTGAATCCTTATGGAAATGCACTTTCATTAGCCTATAAACAAGTCATTGTGATTGTTTATAGAACTGAAAACCATTTTGTGAATTGTGTTTTATTTTTATTATTATTATTTATTTATTGTCAACAAGTAGACCTAACTGATATCACCTGCTTATCCCATTTCTTGCATTCATGGATTTTTTTTTCCACTGCTATTATTAGTCATAGTAGCAGTAGTATTATCATTATTATTATTACTATTTTTGTCATTATAATTTTTGTTACTATTGTTATCACTTCTTGTATTATTATTACTATCATTTTTGTTATTGGTATTACAGTGATGATAATGATTGTTATTGTTATTGATGTTATTATTATTATTATTATTATTATTATTATTATTATTATTATAATCATAATAATGATAATGATAGACATAACATTTTCATAAGAATTCAAGGAATGGGTTGAACAGTAGAGAAGGAAGGCACCTTATATAGAGTCTGTGGTGACTCAGTGCTTATGGAACCACCTACGTGTAGAAGAAAGTTGATAAACTGAAACCATAGTGGACAGTGCTTATAAACACACTCCCAGCATCAGTCTGTTAAACAGGATTTTCAGGAGTTGATGGGCAACAGTATTGAGGCAAAACTTAGATAAGTGTAATGTGAGCTATTAGCTAACCAGAACATTTTGAAGGATTAGTTAGTGTAGATTGTGAGTTTGTGGAATGTCTGTCATTCTTTACTGAAAATATTTTAGATTATGTCAGGTTTTATGATTTATGATGTTTCAAACTTGTATATAGGCAAAGACATTAGAACATTAAAAGGAAGTCGTACTCTTAGTCTCTTAACCCTATGACAACGGTGCGTCACACTCGTGTGACACAGCTAAATTCCCAATGCCAGGGCGTCATGCCAGTGTGACGTTTCCAATGGATTTCACATAGCGCGTGCCCTGTTGGGAAAGGGTTAAGATAGGAATTAGCAACAAAACATTTTTATATGTCAAGTACTTTTTCAAGATGAATGATATTGCAATTCCATGACAAACAAACATAATGGTTTAATATACAAAAAGAAAAAGTTTAAGAGAAGTATGTTAGTGGCTGGAACTATTTTTTTCAAAGTAGTTCAGTAAGGAAGACTGGATGCAAAATATTTCCTGAAATAAATACTTTTACAGTTAATGCTTTATTATTGACTACTATCATTCTGAGACAAATATAGAGGTCCAAGATTGTTTTGTCACATTTACTAAAGATCTTTTATAACCCAAAATTAGAACATGTATATGAATATTTATTTTTGTAAATGCAATTTGCATTTGGCAATGATGTAAGAAACATTTAATTTTTTTTTATTATGATTGCCATTGTTCTTGCAGTTTTGTTCAGAATTCAGAAGAAATATCCTGCACAAGATTATTCATAGAAAATGCTGGCAGAGTGTTTGTGTTCAGACTTTATGATGAAACTTGATATGAATTAAGATATGTGTCAGTTTCAAAATTGAAAATGATTGCAAACTGAAAAGGTTGAGAAAAGCTGCACAGAGGAAGGGCAATTGCATACTAGCTTTTTATTTTTACAGATCTTTTTTCTCCATAAAGAGTATATCACATCAAAATAACAAATGATAAAACATGTAAGTCCAGATTAGGGACCCCTTTAATTAGGTGAATAAAATGTAAAAGTAAAAATTGTAATAGTTATAAAATAGCTAGCATAACTGAAGATGAGAAAGGTAACTCAAAGAATTGTAGATGAGAAAAACTGGAAAGAGTGATAGTTATAACTTGAAGAGGTGATTATAATACTTAGTGATTGTAAATGAAAAGTATGAGCAACTTGCAAATCTTTTGTACTGCAGATTTCATTTTGGGGGAATAAAGAAACTAGATATTATGAATGGTATATGAATGTGAGTATAAATGGACTGAAGTTGTTTTGTGGTAGTTTGTATATTTTGTTTTTTAAAAATTCCCTCTCTCTCAATCTTCCAGATGTGCAGTTGATTCCCTCTCCCCCTGTTTGCTAGAATCATTACAAATCCAGTAATGTGTTAGATAATGAAACTGTGCACAGCAATTTTATATTTCCTAGTTGTGATATATGTCATGCAGACAAACCCCACAGTATTATTCTTTAGAACACTGTCCAGATAAGATTTATGAATATTATTGAGTGATTATATACCAAGATGAGATCTATAGATGATAAGAATAATGATGTAATGAAAAAGTCTTCGTTTAGATGTGCATTTATATGTGGCCAGCTAAGGTGTAGAATGAAATGATATTCACTTCAGTTTGTTTAAATTGTCAGTCATTTTAAATATGAATCCTGTTTTCTTTTGTTACTTTTCAAAAACATATAATCAGAATTAGGCAATTTATATGTTTTTCAGTTTTTTTTCTTTCTTTTTTACATAATCATAAAATTTTACTTGGATCACTGAAAGTTAGAAATTTTGTAAATAACTAACAGAGGATATTTTTGTGTAACTGACAGTTAGAAGATCATATAATTTAGAAAATGAAGTTGCTTTTAGATATATCTTTCATGCATGATGAATTCATTGGAGTATCTACTTTTATAGTTAAATCTTGTCTTACGATTGATTTGTTATTGAACATTTTGCATTTTGGCTTTTATTGGCTGTGCATCTTTAAAGTCTTAATTTTGATACATTGTTGAGTTTGCAAGTCTCTCCATGATTTATATTTAATCTTTCAGTCAATTTACATTAATGCACATCAGAATGCACAAGGGCAATAGTACATTGATATACAGACTTTCATTTATGGCTTTTTAATTGCATATCACAAATAGAGAAGGTATTTGATATTCAAAATAACAACCACTCATATATTAAGTTTTATTTAATCCAGCCGCTCAGAACATTTGTTTCATCTCCCTAAGATAGGATTGCCCAAATACCTTAATTGATGAGGATACCATTTACCAGTTATGAGATTTTGTCTATGTGAATTAAAGAGTTTCTGCAGACCTCGTTAGTAATTGATTGCCATATAAAGAGCCAGTCTAAATTCCATCTAGCCAGAATATATGGGGAACGTTTGTTGACCTTTATTGAAGTGCTAAAGAAGCAGAGGTCATGGCAATTGCTTGCTTCTGTCACTATCAAGTGTGATATTTTCAGTTTTGAATCAGTACTTTATTAGCAATTACTGATGGAAATGTCAAAGAGGAAAATTAACTTAGACTGAATTGATATGTCAGTTTCATGTATTGTTTTCCTTTTATTGTGATATGCATTAAGAAACACTGAGCAATCTTTCTCACAATTATTTTTTAAGGTACAGCAAAAAATTTCAAGAGAGTCAAAAAGAAAAGAAGGAAAAGAAGAAATAATTAAGAAAAATAACTTTTGAACAAGATCCTCCTATTAGTTTGTTGTCTTATCTCTTTTGTTCTTTTGTTCTAGATTTGACTGCGTTATGCTGTCATAGACGAAAACAAGACTGCCACCTCACGTAATAACTTAAATGACAGGGATCGGGACATGAAAGGGTTATGTGCAAGATATCTGAGGCATTTGTGTTTTTAATGGTGCACTAACCATGAATTTCATTGTGATATGAAATAAATATTCTAAGTGATTCATGCTTTGTTTCTCCTGGAGTTGATGTATCTATTTGGTTTTTATTTTTCAAGGCACATGACTTGGATCTTTTGAGAAAAATGTGGGTTTTGACAGGAATTGATGATAGTGAATGATGAATTGAAATAATTTGATTATAAAAATAAGCCAAGTGTGTGTTCTTTATCAATAGAGATATTGGAATAACTCTATTCTTTTTGCTGACTCAAGTGTTATGTTATTAGCAATTAAGTTGAAAAAGACACTGACACAGTCTGAATGGTCCATGTAGTTGCTTGTAATGTAGATTTGTAATGAATGGACGGAGATCTTTTTGAATGCTGGAAATGTGTCCTTCGTGGTAAAAGGAATATTATTTGTAATTATGTTGTGTTGAATAGGATTAGGACACTGCTGAATAGCTGAATTATTGATATAAAAAATCTATTATCTAGATTAGTAATATGAAACATTGTCTAGGATGTGTACAAAGAAGGGAAAGAGTTGTATGATAATGTGTGTCTAGCCAGGCATTACTTGGGGTTACATTACACTGCTGTCCACTTAAAGACAAACATTTTATTATTCTCCTCCTCCAACTCCTACCTCTTCCTCTCCTTCCCCTTCCCCTTCCCCTTCCCCTTCCCCTTCCCCTTCCCCTTCCCCTTCCCCTTCCCCTTCCCCTTCCCCTTCCCCTTCCTCTTCCCTTCTTCCAATATATAAAAGATGGCAAGAAAACAAAACAAAAGACTCATATTGCAATGTCTTGCATTTTTTAAAATTGGTGTTCAACTTTTATTTGATTTCAAATTGTTATTGCTGTAAACATTTTCAATTTCATGAGACATAAATGTCTACAGGGATATATATATATATATATATATATATATATATATATATATATATATATATATATATATATATATATATGTTTTTGTTACTGATGGATTTGATAATAGAAATATATATACTGCAAATGATGTTTTTTTTCCAGATATTTTTGTATGACAATGACAATGACCACTAATTTGCACCTCTGTGTTTAAATGGTTTTAGGGTGGTAATTGTTATACTAGGATGCTATATTATGTATGTTGTACTATATGCTATATTACGGGAACTTTAACATTATACTTATTTTTATTGCAACATCAATTCTGTCATATTACTTGTCTTATCATATTTATTTTATTATGATACTTACTTTATCATTAGGGTCATTTTCCAGAATGTAGGATTTTTACTTAGTAAAGATAAGGATATCTTTTGTTGAAGGAGGCTTATCTGGAATCATATGTTATTTTTATTGTTATTGTGAACAAAATCAGATATTTACATATGGAGGGTTTTTGTCTTTGGCATAATTCAAAAAACATATTTATAATTTTAGAAGATATTCAGAGAAATTAATTTTACGTTGAGTAAAATTAATCTTATACCTTAATTGAAATTAAGGTATAAGATTTGATGGAATATACTTTTATTTGATTGAACAAGAATTCAGATCCAAAGCTTTCTTGAATAAAAACAAAAGAGAAGTCTATCTCTCTCACTGAAGAGGACTGAATTCTAGTAATGCCATTTAAAAAAAAGAAAAAAAAAATCAGTCAATCAGTCTCATTAATGATTTCAAAGCCTGTCATACCTGAACACTCCTGTAACCAACGACGCACTTGTTGTGTATGCAGAAAATGTATGGGCTGGCGGCGTGGAAGCGTTGGGTGACGGGAAAGAATGCAGAGCTGGCAGGGGTCTCTTCCTCACGTAGTATGAAACTCGTGCCCGAAGACTTGCTTACCATGAATTGTGAGGAACTGAACTATGCCCTCTGTCTCTTCCTAAAAGATCTGAAGAAGCCCAATGGGGAAACCTACCAGCCCGATACTATCTATTACCTTCTCCTCGGTGAGTAGCCAGGACTCAAGTGTTGTTGAGTGTCTTTGTTGTGGAGTGTGTGTAGCTTTTGGTGAGGTTGTTGTTGTGTGTTGTTTGTTCTTTGTTGTTTTTGTAGGATATTGTTGCATGTGGATGTTGAGGTTTTACATTTTATCTCAGTCTGTGTGTGTGTTTGTGTGTGTGTGTCTGTCTGTGTGTGTGTGTCTGTGTGTGTATGTGTGTCTGTGCACGCACATGTGCCTGTGCCTGTGCATATGTGCATGCAGGGTGTAGGCTTTTGGCTCAAGTTGCTTCTTTGTTTTCTTTCTCCTAAATATTTTTATTATTCTGATTATTTTGTGCTTGTGTGTTGTCATACACTCTCTTTCTTTCTCTCTCTATCTCTATCTTTCTTTATCCTTTTTTCTTTCTTTTCCTCTCCCTGTCTCACACACACTCACATGCACACGCACGCGCGCGCACACACACACACACACACACACACACACACACACACACACACACACACACACACTCTCTCTCTCTCCCTCCCTCCCTCCCTCCCTCCCTCCCTCCCTCCCTCCTTCCCTCTCTCTCTCTCTCTCTCTCTCTCTCTCTCTCTCTCTCTCTCTCTCTTTTTTTTCTCCCTCTCTCTCTCCCTCTTTCCCCCTCCCGCTTTCCCCCTCCCTCTCTCTCTCTTTCTCTTTCTCTTTCTCTTTCTCTTTCACTCTCTCTTAGCATGCTGAGGGTGATAATTTATACTGTCATATCGCTCTCCTGATATGAAAACATTTAACTGTGTATGCTTGTGATTGACCCGCCTTTTGTTCTGTATATATTTTAAGATGTTGACATAGCTGTAAGGTCTTGTAAAATATATGTGAGCCCAAAGAGGGACTAAAATTGGGGTGAGGATAACCTTTGTTACCTCATCCTTTTGAGATGTATGTAATCACTTGTTTCAATAAACTCGTCAAAGTCAAAAAAAAGTCTCTCTCTCTCTCTCTCTCTCTCTCTCTCTCTCTCTCTCTCTCTCTCTCTCTCTCTCTCTCTCTCTCTCTCTCTCTCTCTCTCTCTCTCTGTCTGTCTGTCTGTCTGTCTCTCTCTCTCTCTCTCTCTCTGTCTGTCTGTCTGTCTGTCTCTCTCTCTCTCTCTCTCTCTCTCTCTCTCTCTCTCTCTCTCTCTCTCTCTCTCTCTCTCTCTCTCTCTCTCTCTCTCTCTCTCTCTCTCTCTCTCTCTCTGTCTCTCTCTCTCTCTCTCTCTCTCTCTCTCTGTCTCTCTCTCTCTCTCTCTCTCTCTCTCTCTCTCTCTCTCTCTCTCTCTCTCTCTCTCTCTCTCTCTCTCTCTCTCTCTCTCTCTCTCTCTCTCTCTCTCTCTCTCTCTCTCTCTCTCTCTCTCTCTCTCTCTCTCTCTCCCTCTCTCTCTGTATTATCTGCCAAAATTGTAATCAACTAAAATTTTATATCAGGCCATTACGTTCTTTACAAATGAACAAATGCAAAAGAAATAGCCAACCCTAAAGAAAAGACAAGACGGGAAGAAGGAAGGCAACTTCTGCTCAAGGCACAAGCACCGCCGGTGCTTTGGAACCGGAGGTCACCATCTTGCTGTGTGTGTGCCATTGCCCTCTGAAGCTAGTGCTTGGTTGATATCGCCGATAGTGCTTCTCTTTCCTTCTTGGTCCAAAGAGAGGGTGATACGATCTAATTGATTTTAAACAAAACCTCCCTTACATTTATTCTAGTAATTCTAATGATAATAACTGCCACTACATATAGCTATTACTCTTAGTCTATTTGAAAGAAGATGAATACAGTCACTTGGTATAGTTCTTTACTTTCGACACGGCCACGTCATCCCTGTCCAACAAATTAACAGTTAAATGACTTAAGAAGTATAGAGACAGTGTCTAATGTCCGTGCAAGAAATGGGACAAATGTCTAACCTTACCTAACCAGATCAGGTCAATGGGAGAGAGTGAGGAGATTTCATAGCTATTCTGTAGCGTAATCTTTGAATTTATGGACCAACGGTTACATATTCAATATACCCTATTTACCTAATCACACATTTGACAAAACAAAAATAGTGTAATCCTTCTTCATTCCATACCTTCAGGTCCGAAGCGTTACATAACCATAAAAGTTCGATACTAAAACACCATATATATCTCTCAAAGATTATATTACTGTTGTCACACAAGCATATCAACAATAAAGCCCCCCCCCCTGCCTTTTCTCTCTCCTCCCCCTTCTTCTCTCCTCTCATCATCTCTCCACCTTCCTCTCCCTCTCCCCTTCTTTCTGTCCTTTGTTTTTACTTCTCCTTCTTCCATCTCGCCTACTTTCTTCCTTTTTTTTCCCATATTTTTCTTACCTTTTCTCCTGCCTTTTTGCTTCTCTTTAGCTACAAAAGTAATACTCACATGCTCTTCACATCTGTTTATTGCAATATTCTATTTCATATATATTCTTGGCTTCATGTTCAGAAAGACCATATCATTAATTTATCTACCTTTTTTTTCTTTATTTCCCTTTTTTTTTATCTTTCTCTTTCTCCCTCTTTCAGGCATTCAGCAGCACCTTTTTGAAAGTTCAAGAATAGACTGTATCTTCATGGATTTTGGATTTGAGAAATTCACCAACAGCCTCGACGAAGTTACGAAAACATTTTTGAAATCTACTCCATCGCCAAGTGAGTAATTTTCATGGACTGCAAAGTCTCACTATAATTATGGAGAAATACTGTAGATAGGTTTATGAAATGTGGTAAGATAATTTTGTCATCATAGTTGTTGTCACCATCACCACCACCCATCATCATCATCATCATACCACCACCACCATTCATCATTCATTATTCATCATTCATCATCATTGTCATCCTTTCCCATAATTCATTCCTTTACCCCATACCTCTACCCCATCTGCAGGTGTGTCATCCCCATGTTCTCTGCCAGTGACCAGAATAACAGAAGCCATGCTGTGGGAATGCCGACAGCTGGGTGCGCACACTCCCCAGGTCCTACTGAACACTCTCTTCTATTTCAATGTGAAGGTGTTCAAACTCAAGGTGTGTTCGTTTTTTTTGGCTTTTGAGACAGCATTTTCCTATATATAGGCCTCTATAGAATGGAGGAAAGATAGTCTCATTGAGGTGCTGTTGTGAAATATGTTTGGAATTGGTATAATTATTATCTTTATTATTATTTTTGTTATTATTATTATTATTATTGTTGTTATTTTTATTAATATTGTTGCTTATTTTAGTGGCAGGAGTTTTTTATTATTGGCTTTATTATTTTTGTTGTTATTATTGTTATCTTTATTTTTAATTTTACTATCATTTTGACTAATATTATGATTATCATCATTATTATTACAATCATCACAATTATCTTCATCATTACAATCATCACAATTATCATTATCATTACAATCATCACAATTATCATTATCTTTACCATTACTTTTATTATGAATTGCTATTTGTAATATCATTACCAATACCATGATTTCAGACTGTAGAGGACCACCTAAATATGTCGTTTGTGCAAATAGTCAAGCAGTGGCGACGGACCAGCATAGGAAGAGAAGGATCGGTATCCAGAACGGCACTTCTTAAATATTATCCAAAAAAATCATCAGTTGAAGGTATGTTGGAAAGTTTCTGAGAAAGTGTGGATGTTGCATTTTAATGTGGTGATTGGTAGTGCTTATTATTATTGTAATTACTTATCATGTATTATTAAATCATTATACTTGTGTTTCAGAGGGAAAACCTGCACCCAATTTTGAAATGCATGAGAATCGGGAAGACCCTCTAAGATGCCCAGTGAAGCTTTATGAATTTTACTTATCAAAATGGTATGTTTCAATTTTTTTTTTTATGAAAGTTATTAACAATAGAAGGTAAACCAATTATAATGACAAATTACTTTTATTAACAAAAACAGAAATGTGTGTAGTTTGTTTTAGAAATCATGAACCAAAATTTTGTTATAGTTAATATCTTAAAAAAAAAGAAATACTGAATACATAGAACTCTCTTATTTGTGCCCCCCCCCCCCTTACAGCCCAGAGAGTGTGCGTAACCAGCGCAACATCTACTATGTGTATCCCGAGCGATCGTG
>BOPN01001767.1:167296-169796 GCA_017312705.2 Penaeus japonicus | reverse complement strand
GCCAAAACAGAAAATATGTCTAAAGATAATAAAAGGTTGTTTTAAGCCTACCCAATGGCAGCATGTCAGAAGAAAATATTGCTAGGCAGCAAGTCTTTAGTTTTGTTATATTTTGTGCATACATACTTTTTTTATATTCATAAGTGGTAAAGGCCACAGAGTGCTAAGTAATATGAGTGAGAGTCTGCATCAATTGATATGGACTGAGTATCTCAGTTTGTGCAATTTGAATAGAATTAATTTGATACTGTGCAAGATAGTTCAAAGTCAAGTTGCATGGTTCTCCTGTTATTTGAATTTGTGGGCCTTTGGTGTATATAAAGTCATTTCAATCATTCCTGTCTGTATACTATTTTATAATAAAACAGTGTTTTTCACTCAAACTTTTTTATTTTGATTTAAGATACCTGTTTTTTATGAGAAGGTTTAGGGAAGGGTACAGATATTATATGTTTGAGATTACGAAGTTGATTTTAAGGATATTGTAATAGAAAGAGATGTTAAATTTCATTTGATTAATTGTTGTTAACATTAATTAAATACAAATGATCATAATACATTTAGTTGTATCAGAAAGTTTAATTACCATAGACAACACTCAGGCTTGAGAAAAACTGATTTCACATCAATAAAATTTATGATGGTCCATAAAGTAATTAGAATTGTAATTAAAAACAATATTTTAATTTATGAATATGAATACTAAATTGAAAGATCTTCACACACTCACCACAGTTACTTCTTACTTTCCTATCTATTTTCAGTTCAGTTCAGACAGATATGCGAAGACGTCGCTTCGCCCGGGCTATATGCTCAAGGCGGCCCGGCCTCTGTCAGCTACGAGTGCTGACTCATCTTATCTAATCTTATCTGATCATCATCGCTGACATTCAGCTCAGTTCAGAGAGATTTTGCGAAGACGTCGCTTCGCCCGGGTTGTGTGGAAGGGGTAGCCCGGTCTCTATTGGCTATGAGTGCTGACTCATCTGATCATCATAACTGAACTTTTACCGTGGCGGTCGGATTGCCTGTAGGCGCTCCAGTTGCCAGGGGGCTAGTGACAGGCATAGCCGTCTAACCAGCCCGGCGGCTGTCGTCTCTGGGCCCTGCCTGAGGAAGCGAGTGTGCTCGCATTCCATCAGGTAGTGCTCTAATTTGGCATCTGGCGCGCCACAATACTCACAGCGTCGCTCATCTTGCCCAATAGTGGGGATGATTTGCCACGCACAAGGGTAGCCTATTCTCAGTCTGTGCAGACTGACTTCAGCACACCTTGATATTCTGGGAGAGAGTATCAGCGACTCATAGCCTGTGGCGTTTGAGTACCAGCTGGCCGAGGGGGAGGTTCTCGCTTCCTCTCTGTGTCGCTGCAGGGCACCGACCTGCAACCATCGTTTTACGCCTTAGCAGTTCCCGGCTAGGATGCACCACAAGATCACTCAAGGGTTTCTTCCTGCCTTCCTCCGCTAACCTGTCAGCTACGTCATTCCCTTCAATACCAACATGGCTTGGGATCCAGTTGATGATGATGCGTCTTCCCTGATCCAGGATTCTCTGAGCAATGGTGAGAATCGTGGTTATCAGGTAAACTTATCAAGGGGCATGCTTTGTTGCAGGCTGTCAATGGCGGCCCTAGAGTCTGTGTGTATGACAACATGCCCGTCCGTCTGGGCTAGGGCCTCTGCCTCTGCCTGGAGCGAGGAGGCATTGTCGGATACCCGCATAGCTTTCTCTATGCCCCTTGCTGCAAAACCGGCACCTGCAGTGCGGGTGATGGGGTCTACAGAACCATCCGTGAAGTAGGTTTTACTATTCAGCGGCGTGATTGCTGTAATGTTCCTCTCCGCCTCAGCCTTCAATAGAGGCGGTGAGTACTGTGATTTTCTTCTTGATAGACTCATGACAGAGAACTCTATCAAGGATCGTGCCCACGGCGGGGCTGAGACATAGTCAGGGTGGGGAAGGTCCATGCCCTTAATCAGTAGTGTCTCTTTGAGCTCAAAGCGTTTCAGCACTCTGGTTGTTTGAGACAGCCAGGTGTTGTTAGCAAAGAGCTCTTGGTTTTGTGCAAGCCGACGCTGCACTCTCTGTCTTAGCTGCGAGTCCAGTGGGGACTGTAGGACATTGGCAAGGAACTGGGCCGCCATCTGATCAATCCGGGTGTCCAGGGGAAAGAGTTTGGCCTCCAAGAGGAGGTTAGTAACCTTAGCCCACCCAGGGGCACCCAGAATAATCCTGGCGGCTTCGTTTTGTATATATGCATATATATATATATATATATATATATATATATATATATATATATATATATATATATATATATATATATATACACAAATTTTACACTCCTGACTGGGACTCCCTGACTGGGACTCGAACCCAAGCCATCAGATTGACGAACCCAATCCTGGGTCTGTCAATCTGACAGCGGGTTCGAAGTCTGATCAAAATTAAAATTTGTATATATTAAAGTGCGTTACTGCATTCTACCATCTTTATC
>BOPN01001767.1:154796-159796 GCA_017312705.2 Penaeus japonicus | reverse complement strand
AGAAGCTTCCCAAGTCTCATTACATTTCATTCAAATGTAATTATTGTAACATTGTGTTGTGTAAGAGCCTTGCCAGTCATTGGTAGTAATTTTTTGCCCTTTATATATATCTTAATGTAGCATCTTTTATTGGGTCTGATATAAGATTTTCTGGGTACTATTTAGGGAATCTGTGATGCTTGTTGGGTTGTACTTTATCTGTTTTTTTTTTTTTTTTTTTTTTTTTTTTTCCTTTTTTCATTATTCATCTATGGATGATGAGAAATGATGAATGTCTGAAGTTATACTTTTTGCACTTCTTATATAGTATTCTCATACCATTTATTGCGCTTTATTGGGTTTTAGTTCACAAAATTTTATACTTTCTTGCTTTTAGTTGTAGTTGTATATCAAAGCCAGAAGTGTTAATGATTTTCCTCTTGTCCAGGATGTGACGTTTGGCATTTTGGCGGCAGAGGACCTGTCTGAAGTCAGCCTAAAGTTCAGCATTTCAGCCGTTCCCACATTTATATTACTGCGAGGGGGCCAAGTGGTTGACAGAATAGATGGCGCCAAAGCAGCTGATCTAACAACAAAAGTAAAAACGCAGGTTGGTGTTCAAATTTCTTTGTTTTTATTTGTTGAGCTATTTTTATTCTGTGTTTGCATTTGCTTGTTATATATTGTTTGTTCAGTTATATTTGTGAGTGGTGAACATTTTTGTTGAAGTGTGTTCTGCATAGATCAAGATGAAGTTTTAGTCATATTTATTTACCTGCAATAAGAAGTTAAAAAAAATCCATAATAACACACACACTGAGTTACATGCACACATACACCATGAAATCAATTGCAAAGAAACAGATGACCCAGATATATATACTAATAATGCGGTAATCTTTCACAGGCCGCAAAGACTTCGCTAGTGTCCACGGCCCCGAGTGCGCCTCCTGTGGATCTCAACACACGGCTCAAGAACATCATCTCGTCTGCCAAGTGCATGCTCTTCATGAAGGGCTCGCCTGACAACCCTCGATGTGGTCTGTTATGTCTACTTTTAATTGTTATTCTCATTGTTGTCATTGTCATCATAATCATCATTGTCATTTCCATTGTCATCATTGATTTATTATTGATATTGGTTGTTGTTCTTTTAATTATCTTTATTTTTATAGTTTGGTGTTTACCTGTGAAGATTCCGTTATGAATCATCATTATCATATTTGTTATAGTTATTATTATCATTATTATTATTCATTAATTCTCTCATTCATTCATTCATTTATTATTATTATTATTTTTTAGGCTTCAGCCGCACAACCATAGAACTGCTGAACAAACATGAAGCAGATTACGCCAGCTTTGACATTCTCACTGACGAGGAAGTGCGGCAAGGACTCAAAACCTATTCTAACTGGCCGACCTATCCTCAGGTGAGTGGTGGACTCTTCAGTTCATTTCATTTTTACATATATATATATGTGTGTGTGTGGGGGGGGGGATAGGTGAGTTGGTTGGGGGGATGAGTGAGTGAGTGAATGCCTTAGTAAGTAAATGAGTACTTAGTGAGTAGGTGGGTGGGTAAGTGAGTGAGTGAATGCCTTGGTGAGTAAATGAGTAGTTAGTGAGTTGGTGGGTGGGTAAGTGAGTGAGTGAATGCCTTGGTGAGTAAATGAGTAGTTAGTGAGTAGGTGGGTGGGTAAGTGAGTGAGTAAATGAATAAATGAGTAAGTGGGTGGAGAGACTGACTGACAGAGAGACACAAATGTAGACAGAGAGAAAAAGATATAGAGAAGATAGAAAGATCAAAGCTAAATCTAGGTAGAATTGTCTTTCCCAAAGCAAAAGATAAGAGTTTCAGGCATAATCTAACCACATGGGTTGATCTAAACTGCATCCCGCCCTTGCAGCTGTACGTTGATGGTGAGCTGGTGGGTGGACTGGACATCCTCAAGGAGATGGACGCCTCCGGAGAACTGGAGCCGATGCTGCCCAAGAAGAAGAAACTGGAAGACAGGTCTGTGTGGCTTTCAGTTGGTTTTATGGCTGATCCTGTCCATGTTTTTCCAACTTTGTCCTTTTCTCCTTTTTGTTTTCCTCCTCCTCCTCTTCCTCCTCCTCCTCCTCCTCCTTCCTCCTCCTCCTCCTCTTCCTCTTCCTCTTCCTCTTCCTCTTCCTCTTCCTCCTCCTCCTCCTCCTCCTCCTCCTCCTCCTCCTCCTCCTCCTCCTCCTCCTCCTCCTCCTCCTCCTCCTCCCTCCTCCCCCTCCTCCCTCCTCCCTCCCTCCTCCTCCCTCCTCCTCCCCTCCTCCTCCTCCTCCTCCTCCCCTCCTCCTCCTCCTCCTCCTCCCCTCCTCCTCCTCCTCCTCCTCCCTCCTCCTCCCTCCCTCCTCCCTCCTCCTCCTCCTCCTCCCTCCCTCCCCCTCCTCCCCTCCTCCCCCTCCTCCTCCCTCCCTCCTCCTCCTCTTCCTCCTCCTCCTCCCTCCTCTTCCTCCCCCTCCTCCTCCTCCTCCCTCCTCCTCCCCTCCCCTCCTCCTCCCTCCTCCTCCTCCTCCCCCTCCTCCTCCTCCCCTCCCTCCTCCTCCTCCTCCTCCCTCCTCCTCCTCCTCCTCCTCCTCCTCCTCCTCCTCCTCCTTCTCCTCCTCCCTCTCCTTCTCCTCCTCCTCCTTCTCCTCCTCCCCCCTCCCCTCCCCTCCCCCTCCTCCTCCTCCCCCTCCTCCTCCCCCCCTCCCTCCCCTCCCTCCTCCTCCTCCTCCTCCTCCTCCTCCCCTCCTCCTCCTCCTCCTCCTCCTCCCCCTTCTCCTCCTCCTCCTCCTCCTCCTCCTCCCTCTCCTTCTCCTTCTCCTCCCCCCTCCTCCTCCTCCTCCTCCTCCCCCTCCTCCTCCTCCTCCTCCTCCTCCTCCTCCCTCCTCCTCCTCCTCCTCCTCCTCCCTCCCTCCCCTCCCCTCCCTCCCTCCCTCCTCCCTCCCTCTCTTCCCTCCCTCTCCTTCTCCTTCTCCTTCTCCTTCTCCTTCCTCCCCTCCTCCTCCTCCTCCTCCTCCTCCTCCTCCTCCTCCTCCTCCTCCTCCTCCTCCTCCTCCTCCTCCTCCTCCTCCTCCTCCTCCTCCTCCTCTTCCCCCTCCTCTTCCTCCTTGTCAAATAATTTCTCCGTAAATTATAACTATTATATGTTATTGGTATTACCTAATCATCATCAATTTTCTCCACAGACTTAAAGAACTGATCAACAAGGCGCCCCTAATGGTCTTCATGAAGGGAAACCGAGACGAACCGAGGTGTGGCTTCTCGCGCACCATGATCGGAATTCTTAATGAGTCAGGGTGGGTAGCTAGGGTTACTGTTGGTGGTGTTTTGTGATTTTCCGAGAATGCTTGATCACTTCGGTGGGAGCCTTTTGAGCTTTTGTTGAACTTGTAGAAAATGAGTATAATACTCACTTGTGGTCCTTGTGAGTATTTTTTTCACATTACAAATTACATTCCACAGTATTCACTAAAATACCTTAGAAATTCAACATCTGCCCAGTGATTGTGCCAACAGAAGGCTGTTGTAAATCTTCTCAAAATGTTTAAGGTAGGCTGGGCAAAGCTATGATAAGGTTAGATGTATCAAGCCAAGGTTCCACTTATTTGACTAGCCCCAGACTCAGGTCGGGGATGTTGCGCTATTGGCGAGTCATGGCCATTCTAACTGGGTGACCAGGTGAGCAGAACATAGAGGATTCTTTGCCCATATATTGCAAATTTTTTCATGGGCACTGACATCTATAGTCCATGACCGTCTTAGAAGTTTGTTAAGTTTCATTATGCTATTATAACATCATTAGAAATGCTTTAAAGCAAGGTAAGACAAGCTAAATTCATATACAATATTTTTAACTCTTCCACAACAGATATTTTCATGTAGGCAGATCACTTATGCACTGCATTGTTTTCAAGATACAGGGTATTTACAAATCCTAATTAAAATCCCTTTGTTAGTATGTCATATAGATTCATATATCATATTGGAAGGGTTAATGTAATCAAAAAAGAATACTAGGCTGTTGGAGTTAGCTTAATGGTGGCCTTGGCTTAGTCTGGGTAGTGGAACTACAGTAAATTCATTTTCAAATTAGGATAGCTTATGTCTACGTAGCCCTTTTAGAAGTTGAGGAGTATAAGTGATTTGAGTAAATTGTATTGTCAAATCTTTGGAGTGCTTTTTTCCTATCATGTTTTAGAATGTGCATTCTGTAATTTTTTTGCTATGGTTCTAGGAAGTGTAAAAGTAATGATAAACGTGTTTTACCTATTAGAGAAACCTGGAGTGTATATTAATATGGTGCTTTCCTTTTGACAGATAGTAATAAATCTCCACTCTTTTAACACAATCATGTTTCGCAGATTGCCTTATGAGACCTTTGATATTCTCACTGACGAGGAGGTTCGTCAAGGGCTTAAAACCTACAGCAATTGGCCCACTTATCCTCAGGTTAGTTGTATAGGTTACTAGCTCCTGCACTTCTGAGTTGTGCATATTATGATTTTTCATTTTGGGGTTTGTATCCTTATTCCCCAAAGATCTAATCTTGATTAGAGTGAGTGTGAATGAGAATGAATAATTCCTCAAGGCAAGATGATGTATTGATGATGGGATTTTACTTTGTTCATCAGATGTACGTAAAATGTGAAGTCCAGTAACTTCCTGTGCCCTGTGAAATTATTCATCCTCATTTGTACTCTCCTCTGAAATTGTCACACTTGAACTCTGCTCGCATATATATAGTACTGGTGTCTTCCATCCCAGTGCTTTTTGATGAGGTGTTCTTGATTACTGTCCTGCTATTCAAACTCTCAGTGCATCAGACTATGTTGTGTCATTATCGGGAAGCCCATGGACCACTTTGAATTTGAATCACATTTTAAAAGTTATTCTCCACTGTAACTATATGTTGTATCACTGATAAGAATATTGTATATTCTCATTTGTACATATTTTGTGTTTGATTATGTTTTTTGGAGAAGAAGGAATTAAAGGGAGT
>BOPN01001767.1:139796-149796 GCA_017312705.2 Penaeus japonicus | reverse complement strand
TCTTCATCTACAAGAAAGGGTGTAGTGGAAAGGGTGGTAGTTGCGGTAGAGGAAGTTACCGTGGTGCTTTCAGTGGTGGTGGAAGTGGTTGTGCTAGTGGTAGGAGTGGGAGTGGAAGAGGTGGTGGTGGTGGTGGAGGTGGTGGAGGTGGTGGAGGTGATATTCTCCGACGACGCAGGTTTGAAGGTCGAGAAGACCACCTTATCATTAAAACCAAAGTCGTCCTGAGACTTATCTTCTGCGGAATTGATGCCGAAGACCCTGACCTTAGAATGACCTTGGTGAATGACATAAAGGGGCGAGGATAAGGATTTGGAACCAGAGAAGATTACTTCCAGATCCTCAAAATTTGTTTTCACAGGTTCGCTGGCAGTAGTTTCAGAGGGCTTAGAAGTAACACTCGACGTACTGACCACCCTCACTGTAGAGCTCTCTCTGACGACGCCTTTAGAGTCATTGGAATCCTTACTCTCAATGATGACGACGTTGGGACGCAGCTGCGGGCGGGCATACTCAGGACTGGCCTCCGAGTCTGAGAAGAGGTAGCCGTCTAGGGAATTCGTGTCCGCCACGGCATCAAAGTAAGTGCCCGGCTCCTTCTCCGTGACTGCGGTGTCCGTCGATAGCTCATCGGCAGTAGGAGGGGGTGTTGTGTACCTCAGACTGCTGGGGAAGAAGGTCGGTGGGGTTGTTGGAGGTTCCTCTGTCGGCCGAGTGTATCTGAACTCCCGCAAGGTTGTGGGGTTCTCTGTGGCGCCCCTCTCCTTGGGTAAGTCCGTCACTTGGGTGTAGCGGAATATCTGCAGAAGTTCCGAGAGGCTATTGGCGGTGAGGCTTGTGCTCGGCTTGTAGGAGTTCATGTGGTCATCCAGATGAGGATTGTGGATGTGCTCGCCTCTCTTCACTCCGCGAGGGATGTAAGAGACGGGACCGTAAGGTTTATAGTGAATCTTTTCATCACCGGAGTGAGTCTCGGGGTGAATGTAGGAGGCTATGGATGGCTCCCGCTTCCTGTCCGGTCTCTCAGATCGCGTTTCGATGAGGAACCACGACCGGGTCGAGCTCGGGGAGGCTTCATCATAGTCCTCCCCTTCTCGTCTCGAGGGCGCTCTCCCCGGACTGGTTCTCGTGGTGCTGGGACGGCGATTGGGCAGATTTCTGAAAAAGGTTGGTGGGAGGACCTTGCGGATGTTGGATACTCCTGCTGAATCTGTGGCAGATCCTAGATAAGGAGCCTCTTCAATCTGGGACTCTGGATTATGATTACCCAAGAGCTCGTAGAGAGCCACTCTAGATCTCGTCCTGTCGCTGTTTCGATTTCCTAGATAATCCTGTCGACGTGTCAAGCTAGGTCTTTCTTCATAATCTCCCGAAGAATATTGGAAGATATGACCAGGTCGACCCCTGACCATCGTCGGGTGAATCTCCGAGAATGCCCCGTCCATGTCGTCCTCGTAGTTCATGTCGTATTGTGCTTCTGGACCTGAAAACTGGATCTCTCCCCCTCCCTTCGCGTAATCGTCAGCTTGGTCGGCAGTCCCTGGCTCCTTGTCGGCGGCGCTCGGGTGGTCCGAGCCGTTTTTCTTTGGAGAATCAGAAGTTTGCTCCTCGCCTTCTCCAAACTGCGGCGCAGACACGAAGCGAATCGCTCCGACATTCTGTGACGGCGAGCGGAAAGCGCGAATGACATTGGTCTGGGGATGAATGTGGAAGTACTCGATGTTCTCTGTGCCGTAAACAGCGTCGTACTCGGGCTGTACCTTCTCTGACCTCACGACGAATACAGGCGGGTTCTCGGGCCTCACCGGGTACATGGGCTTCTTCGCCATTGGTTCGGCGCTGAAGTGAACCTGTGTGAGCGGGGGAGGCTGGTATCCGACCGTGGGATCGTCAGCCATCGGGTTGCTGACGTCTAAGGGAAACCAGCCATCAAAATCGTACTGCAAACTCCTCTTCGCTCGACTGGTCTTCACAATCGGGTTTCCTCTCTGTCCTGGAAGGGTAATATCAATATAGTAAATGGGGGAATCTTTCTTGACCGATTTTATTTCTGTTTGCAGAGGGATAGGCTGTGACTTGTTTTGAGCTGCTGGCACTGATGTTGGGGAAGTCGGCTGCATATTGAAGGGGACAAAGTAAATGTGATTAACATTATTTCGATCGGGAGGGAAAGTTGACGGAAAGTTTGATAAAAGATTGTGTCTCGAAAATGAATTTGGTACATTATTAAGTACAGGGTCGTTAGTATGACCGTTTTCATTATCAAGTAACAAGGGTTGCATGCGAGTCATGGGAGCAACGTCAAACATCCCACTCCCAAAAACATTGTTAGTAGTCCCTAGATTCTGCATGCGAAGGATGTCCTGTATGGAATTGACTCTCCCAGGACTCTCGGGAGGAAAAGTCTGGAAGCTCGTATCCAGCTGATCGAACCCTTCCTGGCCACTTCGAAGAGGAGAATTGTAATCGAAGGTGCCAGGATTATCAACACTTGAATCAAAGTCACCATTGTCAAAGTCCTGGGAGAAGGAGTCAGGCGCATCGGGGAGGTCAGCCGTCGCTGTGGACGTCTGCGTGTCCGAGAAGGACGCGTCCGTGCCACCCCCGCCGGGGCCAATGCTGATGTCTCCGTTGGGCTTCATGTTGATCTCCAGGACCGGAATATCCTGAAGTTCTTTGGGGATTTGAATGTTGATGACTCTCGTCCCTTCTTTATCGTTCGAAGCAGGCAAGATAGAGGAGGCAGAAGGAGGATTGGTTAGTATGGCAGGCGTGGAGGTCGTCTGCGAGAAGGCTTTGGTCGACCCGATGTCGGAGATCGGGGAGGGCGTCCGCGTGCTGGCGTCGAGGGACGGCCTCTTCCCGCCCACGATAGAGGCAGGCTTCAGCGTCCCAAAGTCGTTAGAGAGGGAAGGATTGTGAGTAGAGGTAAAGGAGTTGGAAGGTTGCTTCGTGGTGCTCAAGGAACCCTGCAGGAAATCATTAGAAGGCCCGCCACCATTTCCACCTCTGAGGCCAGAAGAGAGAGGCCTCTTTCCACCACCACCACCACCACCGCCCCTGAAGCCCCTGCCACCCAAGCCGAGAGCATTCTTGCTTCCACCACCACCTCTAAACCTACTCCCGGGCCTCGGAAGGTTCCTTTGGAAGTTGTTCAGCATCATGCCGCGGAAAGGAACCAGCCTTTGCTGCATGACCTGCCGGACACCCCTCAGTCCTCCCATGAAGTAAGGCACCGGGTTCATGGCATCGAAGGCCATGGAAAGCATGCCACGCCCATGAGGAGCCCCCTGCCGCCCCGACGCCAGCAAGACCTGGGACTCGCTATCAAAGTCCTCCAAGGTTGCCGCACCTGATGCCACCGCCGCCGCCGCCGCCGCCGGTCGCTCCACCACCGCCTCGGCCGGACCCTCCGTCGCCGCCGCCACCGCCGCGGCCGCCACCAACAACACCGCTACCGAACGCCACGACGCCATCTGGGGGAAAGGGAGAGGGACGCTGGTCAGAATCAGTGGTTTATGGACATGCAGTGAGGGATTTTCTCTCTAATGGTTGTTTATTTGCGTGCGGAGGACACGACGCTAAAGGAGCAGCAGGTAGTATTCTGTATGTGTGTACGTATGTACAAAGAAATCACTATGTACTGTGCATAACCTGCGCAGCACACGTGCAAATATACTTGTGTTTATGCATTTTATATGTATGCATCTTTGTGTAATACATATGTTAAATATGATTCGCTGACACATAGATAGACACGTAACATACCAGGGATGAAGTAATTAGATAGAATTAGATGTTAGTAAATGGAGCAAGTCTGATAATACAGATATAGTGTTAAAAGCTTTACTGACAATGTCTATTAAAAAAAGAGAAACAAAAAGAAAGAGAAAGAAAAGGCGAGGGAGGAGAAACAGAAATAAAAGGGAAGAAAGAAATATGAATGAGAGAAAAAGTATAAGGATGAAGAGGATGAAAAGAAAAGAAGGAGAGAAAAAAGAAGAGAAGTGATTAGAACTAAAGGAGAGACAGAAAGACATACGCCCTAACACATACAGAGAGAGAGAGAGAGAGAGAGAGAGAGAGAGAGAGAGAGAGAGAGAGAGAGAGAGAGAGAGAGAGAGAGAGAGAGAGAGAAAAGACAGAACCAAAGAAAGATAGAGACGAAGAGAGTCAAAGACACAGACAGACAGAACGACAGGCAACAGAAGGATGTCATAAAGGGGGGGAACGTTGTCCTCAGCGCAATGCATGGGTGACCCACGTCGCGCACATGTGGGTCACTTGACCAACGGGAGGCGTGACTGCGGCCCTCAAGCACTGACGTCACGGGGGAGGAACTGAGCTCTCTCTGCTTTTTATTTTGAGGGGGAGGAGGAGGGGGGGGGGTCGTGTGTGTGTGCGTGTGTGTGTGTTTGTGACCAAATATCAGTTATGCAAATACCAGTTAGGATGTTGCAGGTACGTGCATGTTTGTTATAATGTTCTTTGTACATACAGTACATGTAGTTTATACTCTCTAGTCCTCACTCATACATAGCACACACACACACACACACACACACACACACACACACACACCTCATTTGTTTGCGTGCGCGTACTCTACACGTTCACCCGGCTGCCCGATATCTGCCACACATATGTTCAATTGTTCATCTACCCGGAGCCATAAGCTTTCTCTCCTTAAGGTTAACAAGATAATAACACAATTCCTGGAGGATCAGAAGGAAATTACACAATCCGCTCGCAGCGCTTCGCTTGCCCGGGCTCGGAGCTTTGGAGTTTTTGTGTTGTAAGCGACCTATGAAAATAACGTAGAATTTAAATTTTCGGATAACAAATTCTTTGTTTTATATATCTATTGAATATCTAAGTAGTAAATCGTGAATTTCTTCTGTGAATCTTTAATTTGCGAGATCGATTATTGATTTGTATCGTCTTTATTTTACTAACCATATATATGTATGAATAAATAGATATGTATACCTGTAAATATGTATAAATGTATATATATACATATATGTATATGCATATATACACATATATATGTGTGTGTGTGTGTGTAAAGATAGACACACACACACACATATATATGTATATATATATATATATATATATATATATATATATATATATATATATATTAGATATTAGATATTATATTTGTGTGCGTACATGTATATACGTATATCATTTTATCTATCTATTGATCTATTGACTTCTTTGACAATATATTTGTTTATCGTTCAAGCCTTCATATTTCACTACTCAAGGTGACCTCTACGGTTGTTTCCTAAATGTTGTTACTTTCTCTCTGCCAGTGTCTGTCTGTCTGTTCGCGTCGTTTTCTTTTTCTTTTATCTTTTTGATAAATTTCCACTTGCTCTCTATCTCTTCTTGCCTCCCCCTTTCTCTCTACCTCTCTCGTCCTCCATCTCCCTCCCTCACTTCCTCTCTACCTCTCTCGTCCTCCATCTCCCTCCCTCACTTCCTCTCTACCTCTCTCGCCCTCCATCTCCCTCCCTCACTTCCTCTCTACCTCTCTCGTCCTCCATCTCCCTCCCGCCCTTCGTTTCTCTTCCTCTCCCACCCCCGCCTCTTTCCCTCCTCCTGTCTGCGCCCTCTACATGCACTTTAGCAAATCGGGTGAAAGTAGCGACGGTTTGTTAGTGACAAAGGAAGGGGCGAAATGGGAGCCACTTAAAGAGAAAAGAGGAATGAGGTATATAAAGGAGATAATGCAGGAAATGTGGATTGGTTTTGTAGTATGACGTTGCTACTGATGTCAAGTTGACAACAGCAACGATAGAACTTTATATTGATTCCCTACTTTTTTTTTCTCCGGTTTGGCAGGATACAAATAGTCGTTATTTATGTTTTAACGGGGATCATAAACCACCATTGAGTAGTTATTAACTTTCACCAACGGGCAAATGGCGTTGTGTCACTTGTACGTTACTTATTACGTCATTTTAAATTGTCATTTCGTTGTATAATGAAGACATGTACAGTGACATTGTAGTGAGGTTTCTCAAAAGGCAAGAGAGACGATAACGAAGAGGATGTCCTAGTAAGAGAAAACGGGAAAGGGGAAACTTAGATATTCGTTAAAATTGCCACGAAATTGCTGTATTGCCATTTCACAGTGACATTTATTGAAACTCTGACACTAATGAAGGCTAAATCACAAATATTTTTCGTCTTACTCAAATATACAAAAGCTGGAGAATAAATCTTTCTGCTGGACATCAAATGCTGAATATTTCAGTCAAGCCGCTTTGGAAATATCTATCAAAATCAGCTTTTGTTTGTCGCAATCTCTTTATCTGAATGACCAATTATACCACGCTATGAAAACGACTGTGCAACTGTACTACTGCACTATTTGCATATGAGTGTACTTCTGCCTTGTGGAATAGACGGTTATTCAATCAATCTCCGTAGCGTTCTGTTTTAAAGGCACCAAAACCTGTTTAAGAATATATTAGAGTTTTATTATTGAATAATAATACTACCATCGCTGTCTTTGGTACTTTCACCATCATGGAAATCGACACTACCATCACAAAGATCATCACTGTCATCACCATAACCCTCATCATCATATCCATATAACCACATCATCATCACCATCATCACATCATCATCATCATTATCATAATCTAAACAGAAGCAACTTCTAGATCTAAAAAATAGCAAATTAACAATTCCTTAAAAGACATGAACGTGGAAGCATCTAAATGAAGTATCTGTGAACAAAGTGAGAACAAAAGAACAACGCGAAGAAGAACATCTCGGCAAAGGTCATGAACTTCACGTGAAGTTCAGATTGGGTTCATGACCGTGTGTGTCTTTGTTTCTATGTGTGTTTGTTTGTTTATGTGCGTGTATGTTTGCTTGCGAGTTTGTTTGCACACACACGCACACACACACACAAACAGATATGTGTGTATATATATATATATTTATATTTATGTATATATTTATATATTTATTTGTTTATTACTTTACACACACACACACACACACACACACGTGTGTGTGTGTGTGTGTGTGTGTGTGTGTGTGTGTGTGTGTGTGTGTGTGTGTGTGTGTGCGTATGTGTGAGTGTGTGTGTGTGTGTCTTATGTATATATGAATGCCCATTTGTGTCCTTGTCTGTGTACGTGGATGCGTGTGTTTACTTCTTTGCGGAAAAGAAATTTAGTGTACGAATAAATGCATTTCCTTTCATAACCTTTCACACAGATAACGCTAGCTAATCGTTAAAAAGATTTTAAAAAGTAAAAAGATGAAACTACGACATCAAACTAAAAAGAAAAGAAGAAAAAAAAAATAATGACCTGCATACCACTGCTAACACCATAACCACCATCATCACCACACGAACCTGCATCACTATAACCCTACATTTTTCAAAATAACTTTTTAACAACACAGCTTGCGGAATGACCTCAGCATATCATATACAAGGGAGATTATAATATAGACGGAATTAGAGAGCGAAAGTTTGAACAAAATGGTACGTTGTTACACCTTTCGGGCTGTTAACTGATGAACTTATAGTCTGTTGGATGTCACGGTGTTCAGTCGCGCTCAATTATGATCGAAAACCGAAACTGCTCTGTCGCGTGGAAAGGAATTTTTTATTGTAAGGGAAGGTGATGAATGGGGTAAGTGATTAAAGCTATAGTGTGTGTGATAAGTGTATTACATGTTTTTTTATTATTATTTTCTCTTTGTGAAGTTCAAGGAATATAGGTTTTAGACTTATTGAGCAGAGGTGTGGTTGGAATTTGGTACTGAGGATTTTTTTTCTTCTCTGTTATGGTAATATAATGCTACGCAGACTGTATAAAGCAGCAAATGGAGATATATATAGAGAGAGAAGGAGAGGGAGAGGGAGAGGGACTGGGAGAAGGAGAGGGAGAGAGAGAGGGAGAGGGAGAGGGAGAGGGAGAGGGAGAGGGAATAGTAGAGGGAGAGGGAGAGGGAGAGGGAGAGGTAGAGGTAGAGGTAGAGGTAGAGGTAGAGGTAGAGGGAGAGGGAGAGAGAGACAGAGACAGATAGAGAGACAGATAGAGATAGAGAGAGAGGAAAGATAGAGAAAGGAGACAGAAAGTGCGAGAAATGGGGAAGGAGAGAGAGAAAAAAATAAAGAAAGAGGCAAAAAGACACAGAGAAAGTGCAAAGAATTAACAGATCACTGCACTCATTAAGCTGTCAGAGAAAGAGAGGAAAGTCATAAGCACAGACATACGCACACGACACAAAACACAAAAAAACGAAAAAAATAACCGACATCATGGATAAACACTCACACAAACATAAATAAACACTCATACAAAATACCCACAGTTTTCCACAGACACACTTGAGCTTTTCCCTCCGATGAAAAAGTCTCCAAAGAAAAGGTTGAAAGGTTCCTGCTCTTTGACAAGAATCTGACAAAGAAAAAAATAAGTTGCACAGTAGCGGGGTCTCGTAGGCAAGGGTTCCTTTAGTCGACACAATGGGATCGAAGTCACACGACTTTCCGCCGATCTGTCATGGTCGAGAGAGAGAGAGAGAGAGAGAGAGAGAGAGAGAGAGAGAGAGAGAGAGAGAGAGAGAGAGAGAGAGAGAGAGAGAGAGAGAGGGGGGGAGGGGGAGGGGGGGGGGGGGGGGGGGGGGGGGGGGAGAGGGGAGAGGGAGAGAGAGAGAGAGAGAGAGAGAGAGAGAGAGAGAGAGAGAGAGAGAGAGAGAGAGAGAGAGAGAGAGATAGAGAGATAGACACAGAGAGAGAGAGAAAGAGAGAGAGAGAAACAGACAAAGAGAGAGAGAGAAAGGGGGGAGGGAGGCAGGGAGAGAAATCACACATTATAGAGTAACTTTCACTGTCTCGCTTTGCTTCCGGAACGCCCTGCTTCGCGACCGGAAGTTGACCCGGAAGAGTAGGTTGGATCTGAGGTACTGTGTGTGCGTGTGCGTATGTGTATTTGCGGATACGTATGTATTTGTAAGTTTGTTCGTGCGAGTGTGTGTGTGTGTGTGTGTGTGTGTGAGAGAGAGAGAGAGAGAGCGAGAGAGAGAGAGAGAGAGAGAGAGAGAGAGAGAGAGAGAGAGAGAGAGAGAGAGAGAGAGAGAGAGAGAGAGAAAGAGAGAGATGAATAGATAGATAGATAGATAGATAGATAGATAGATAGATAGATAGATAGATAGAGAGAGAGAGTTACCAGGAAGGAAAAAGGCCTCTGCATATTCTCGGTAAAAGTTTAAAAGTGTGTGGATGTGATAAGTTACTGTGTACACATTAGCCCTGTACAGATTCTTGAATATGTGTCAGTGTGCCTTTGTAGTAAAGGAATAAACACTGTCCTTGTGTACATAACGAACGTAAAGGTATGTGCATATCAACTCAGTCTATATTATCTTTAGAAAACATTTGGTTACTATTGAGATAAACTAATCAAATATGTATGTGTAATTTTTTAACGAAGGAACGAGCAATTACGCAAAAACATACTACATTGAAACATCACGGATGAGATGCAATTCCCCCACCGAAAAAATACATTACAACGTGTTTTAGAATCACACTGTCCGCATATCTCGAGTGCAAACCGGCTCTCGTTTTCAAATTGTTTTCTTCCCACATTAAACGCATAAATGGCAGTTTCCTTGCATGATTCTCACGGATCTTAGACAATGCTGTCAAAAAAGTCATGCATCAGCATTTACAGTTATGTCATCATCTTATATAAAGTCAAGGTAGTCGACATTTGTTTTTTTTTACAATAAAATACGATAAACCTGTGACATTATAGTAAAAAATGCATAAAGAGAGAGAAAAGACAGGGGGTGGGGAATGGGAGAGAGATTGAGAGAGAGAGAGAGAGAGAGAGAGAGAGAGAGAGAGAGAGAGAGAGAGAGAGAGAGAGAGAGAGAGAGAGAGAGAGAGAGAGAGAGAGAGAGAGAGAGAGAGAGAGAGAGAGATAGAGAGATAGATAGATAGATA
>BOPN01001767.1:129796-132296 GCA_017312705.2 Penaeus japonicus | reverse complement strand
CATGATGAAGAAGGAGGAGTAAAAGGGGAAGAAGAAAGAGGAAAAGAAATAAAAACAGAAGTAAAGGAAGAAGCAGTAGAACAATAAAGAGAGAAAAACAAATCAAAACAAAGGCGAAGAAAAAGAAGAAAACGAAAGAAGTTGAAAACGGCAAAAAAGAAGAAAAAAAATCTCACTTTTTATCCGCTTTTATCTTTATCATCATTGTTTTTCATCACACACACACACACACACACACACACACACACACACACACACACACACACACACACACATATATATATATATATATATATATATATATGTGTGTGTGTGTGTGTGTGTGTGTGTGTGTGTGTGTGTGTGTGTGTGTTGATCACACAACACACACAGGTAGAGCTGTCGTGCGTGCGTGCCTGTGCGTGATGCCCATTCTTGCGTGCATGGCATATATGTGCATTAGTAATCTGCTACATCATCGTGTATCGGATGTGCACATAAACGCTGTGTGCATGTGCGTAATTGTAATACATGCGCACACACTGTGTATTTGATTGAGATGTATGCTTATTGTATTGAAGGGTTCACGTAGCGAAGAAATGATTAGAAACACGTCGTTATTTTGTTTTATTGACGTCATTTGGGTCATGCTAGCGTGACGTGAGAATGCTTTGTTCGCTTGTACAGTGTTTATTATGTGGATATTATGAATGAGATACGGAGTATATGCGATTACTTTATTCGCTTTTATTTGTTTTGGAAAAAAATATATATCTATCTGTATATATACATGCTTTTGTTTGAATTGAATTGGGTTCTCTTTCTCTCTATCGTTTTCTTTCTCTCTTTCGCTCTCTCTCTTTCTCTCTCTCTCTCTCTCTCTCTCTCTCTCTCTCTCTCTCTCTCTCTCTCTCTCTCTCTCTCTCTCTCTCTCTCTCTCTCTCTCTCTCTCTCTACTCCCTTCCTCCCTCTCTCTCACTGACACGTCGATTGAAATTGCAACCAAACATAATTGCAGACTTTCATAATCACCAGAGCATCAAAACTCATCATTCAATTATATACTTCAGTCAATGATTAATTTTCTGAATATCATATCACGCCATGACACCAAATGTCAGAGACCGTGGAGGATAATACAGTAAAATACAGCAGGATGAAATGCAATAAAATACAACAGAATGAAATGCAATGAAAAATAGCAGAATGAAATACAGCAGAATGAAATACAGTGGAATACAGCAGACTGAAATATAATAAAATACAGCAGAATGAAATGCAATAAAATGCATTGCAATGTTTCAAACAGCGACAGATATAACAAAAACGAGCAAGAAGATGATCCACAGAAACAATAATGATAACGATAGTAATAACCCCAAAGACGATAATAACAAGCACGCTGATAATGACAATGATTATGATGTAACAATAACGGGATGTGATTTATGAAAATTATGAGGATAAAACATAAAACAATTGATAATTGAAACAGCGATAGCATCAAAACCTATATAATAACACCCGTAACATGAACAACAATAACTAAGCTGATAACACGATTCAGGAGAAAAAAAACAGTTACCAGAAATAACGATAGAAACAACAGCAATAACAACAACAACAAAAACATCACCACAAACAACAAAAAACAACAACAAAAACAACATCACAACCAGTAACAAAAACATCCCAACAATATCAAAACCAGTAACAAAAACATCACAACAACAACAAAAATAACAAAAACAATAACACCAACAAAAACAACAACACCAATAAAAACAGCAATACCAACAAAATAACAAAACAACAACAACAAAAACAACAACAACAACAATAAAAGCAATAACACCAATACAAATAAAAACAACAACAACAATGAAAACAACAACAACAATGAAAACAACAACAAAAACAACAACAACAATAAAAACAATAACACCAACACAAATAAAAACAACACCAGCAAAAATAAAAACAACAACAACAATAATGAAAACAACAACAACTACAAAAACAACAACAGCAACAAACACTATCACCAACAACAACAGCAAAAGCAAAAGCAGCAAGAACAGCAATAAACATTAAGTCCAAAATCCCTCGAGCGCCGCCAGGAAGTGAAGGAAAAGTTAACAAACAGATTGCTAATGTTGCGGACATATTGCATTGCACCATTGCTCGTTTATATGAAGAAAAAGTCGGTGCGCACACGTATCCCCTGTGGGCCTACAACCATTATTAATAGTAATGAGAATAATAATAATGATGATAGTGATAGCCATGATAATGATAGTGCTATCACTACTAATGTTACTACTACTACTATTACTACTTCTATTACTACTGTATTACTACCACAACTACTACTACTTCTAATGATAACAATAATGATTATGAAAACTATGATAATGATAAGAAGAAGGATGATCAGAATAACGACGAAAAAGATATAAGATTAGGATAATAATGATAATGACGTCAATAATGATACTAATGAGAGTGACAGATACTGATG
>BOPN01001767.1:120158-125158 GCA_017312705.2 Penaeus japonicus | reverse complement strand
AGAAAAGAAGAAGAAGAAGAAGGAGGAGAAGAAGAAGAAGCAGTATCGAAGAGAAAGGAAATTTCGGATAAATTATGACGCAACTTTGTGAGCGGGGAATGATTCTTCTTGGTCTATTGTGTTTTCCTTTTATCTCTCGAGACTTGGCTGCTTTTCATTCGAATCTCGACGAAAAAAAAGGTATTATGGTGTGGGTTATGTTTATAAAAAAGACAATAGAGTATATGGGTTTATTTGTCTTGTGGATTTCATGGTTCGCGGTAAGAGACATTTCAATAATTTTTGTTAGTTTTGATTTTTGAAAGTGCAAGTTTGTTGCTCTCATCATGATTAGGATTAATGTTGCTATGATTATCATCATCATTATTATTTTTATTGCTATCATCGCTTATCACCATCTTATTATCATTGGCATTATTATTATCGTCATTAAAAGTATTATTCTAATCATCAATACTTTTATCATTATCATTACCATTATCATCATTATTATCAGTATTATGATAATTATCAAAATCATTATAATAATACTGACAATGATAATGATAACAATTATGACAACAATCATAATCAATAATGATAACAATAGTAGTATTGATAATAGCAATGACAATGCCATCAATAGTAATGATAATAATAACAACAATAATAATAATAATAGTAATTATAATGTAAATAACAGCAATAATGATAGCACTAACAATAACAATAAGAGCGGTAATTATAATGAAAATGATAATAGTAATAATAATAACAATAATGATCATAGTACTGATAATGATTATTGATATTATCATCATAATCCCTATTATCATCATTTTGATATATATTGTATTTTTACTGGTGTTGCAATACTCATATGATTTCGGTTATATAGGCGAATTCCATTCACTTTTCCGGCCTGTCACAACGATTCCATTATCTAAAATGGCCCACAAATGACCGAACAAACTTGAAAAGGTGACCTCAGCATTAAAGAAATGACACAAGAACACAACGCACGTATGACTCCTGAATTATTCGGCAAAGAAATATTTTAAATGGACTCATTCTTAATTTTTTCTTTTTCTTGCTTTTTCTTGCGTGATGACAAGAAAGGAAACAGGTTTTTCCACGTAAACAGTCGGTTGGTCTTTGATCATTTCATGTTACGTAAGCTTTGGAATTCAGACGCGCTCATGATTATTTTACTTGCAATGACTGAGAAAAAAAGGAAAACAAAGTCATCTAAAAAAAGAAAGAAAAACAAAAAAATACAAAAGAGAAATAAATAAGCATGACCGAAGGACAAGGAAAGTCAGCGTGCAACTCGCTCTATTGTTGTTGTTGCTCCACGTTCGTCTAAGCAATTTGTTCTCATACAAACCATAGTGACTCGTAGCGCCTTCAGCCCTTGCACAATGGTTCAGAGTGCACGTGCATTCATTTACGGGTCTCGGCTGGATATTCTACAATTCACCGCGAGTCTGACATAATTCAAATTTGATGCGTACCGCCCCACATCTATCAACGACGGAAAGTGTTCAGATATATGCTCATTTTACCGAAAACGGATCCCCGGAATGCAGAGACGCCCTCTAGTGAGCGAGGCAGCAAATGGTTTCTACGTGGGAGTTCTCAGGCGTCTCCCACCATTACAATTATTCTTTTTATTTTTTCCTCTCTCTCTCTTCTGACACGGGTTTTTGTTACGTAACCTAGCTCTTTGGGTGACACAGCTCTAGCTCATTCAGACTCCCTTCTCTGTCAGTTCATTATCCAATAGTACGCATGCGTGGGAGAGAAACGAGTTCGTGTGTTGTCATTCGTAAGAGTTTTTTTCTTTCTTTATGAGTTTGACGTTTTCATTGTTGTTCGAACGAGACTGTTTCGTGTTGGGACGCCGTGGTTATATCATGACTTCCACGGGCAGGTATTTCACAACTACATGTTACGCTGCACTCGCTTGCCTGAAGGGGGGTATGTATCTTTAGATGGGGAGTGTGCATTATTTTGGAATTGAAAGTAAATGACTTGGGAGGAGGGGGGAGAGAAGAGGAGAAAAAGAGAAGACGAGGAAGAAGAAATGAGGAAAATGAGGAGGAAGAGAAGAATGAGAAGAAAGAGATGACATGATGAAGAAGGAGGAGTAAAAGGGGAAGAAGAAAGAGGAAAAGAAATAAAAACAGAAGTAAAGGAAGAAGCAGTAGAACAATAAAGAGAGAAAAACAAATCAAAACAAAGGCGAAGAAAAAGAAGAAAATGAAAAAGCTGAAACGGCAAAAGAAGAAAAAAAATCTCACTTTTTATCCGCTTTTATCTTTATCATCATCATTCTTTTTTTCATCATCATATATATATATATATATATATATATATATATATATATATATATATATATATATATGTATATATATATATATATATATATATATATATATTTTTTTTTTTTTTTTTTTTTTTACCCCATTACAGTTTTCGTACGTGTTGATCACACAACACACACAGGTAGAGCTGTCGTGCGTGCGTGCCTGTGCGTGATGCCCATTCTTGCGTGCATGGCATATATGTGCATTAGTAATCTGCTACATCATCGTGTATCGGATGTGCACATAAACGCTGTGTGCATGTGCGTAATTGTAGTACATGCGCGCACACTGTGTATTTGATTGAGATGTATGCTTATTGTATTGAAGGGTTCACGTAGCGAAGAAATGATTAGAAACACGTCGTTATTTTGTTTTATTGATGTCATTTGGGTCATGTTAGCGTGACGTGAGAATGCTTTGTTCGCTTGTACAGTATTTATTATGTGGATATTATGAATGAGATACGGAGTATATGCGGTTACATTATTCCCTGGTATTTGTTTTGGAAAAAAAAATATATATCTATCTGTATATATACATGCTTTTGTTTGAATTGAATTGGGTTCTCTTTCTCTCTATCGTTTTCTTTCTCTCTTTCGCTCTCTCTCTTTCTCTCTCTCTCTCTCTCTCTCTCTCTCTCTCTCTCTCTCTCTCTCTCTCTCTCTCTCTCTCTCTCTCTCTCTCTCTTTCTCTCTCTCTCACTACTCCCTTCCTCCCTCTCTCTCACTGACACGTCGATTGAAATTGCAACCAAACTTAATTGCAGACTTTCATAATCACCAGAGCATCAAAACTCATCATTCAATTATATACTTCAGTCAATGATTAATTTTCTGAATATCATATCACGCCATGACACCAAATGTCAGAGACCGTGGAGGATAATACAGTAAAATACAGCAGGATGAAATGCAATAAAATACAACAGAATGAAATGCAATGAAAAACAGCAGAATGAAATGCAATGAAAAACAGCAGAATGAAATACGGTAGAACGGAATGGAATAAAATACAGCAAAATGGAATATAAGAAAATACAGCAGAATGAAATGCAATGAAATACAGGATAATGAAATACAATAGAACAGCAGAATGAAATGCAACGGAACAGCAGAATGAAATACAGTGGAATACAGCAGACTGAAATATAATAAAATACAGCAGAATGAAATGCAATAAAATGCATTGCAATGTTTCAAACAGCGACAGATATAACAAAAACGAGCAAGAAGATGATCCACAAAAACAATAATGATAACGATAGTAATAACCCCAAAGACGATAATAACAAGAACGCTGATAATGACAGTGATTATGATGTAACAATAACGGGATGTGATGAAATTGATGAGGATAAAACACAAAACAATTGATCATTGAAACAGCGATAGCATCAAAACCTTTATAATAACACTCGTAACATGAACACCAACAATAACTAAGCTGATAACACGATTCAGGAGAAAAAAGACAGTTACCAGAAATAACGATAGAAACAACAGCAATAACAACAACAAAAGCATCACCACAAACAACAAAAAACAACAACAAAAACAACATCATAACCAGTAACAAAAACATCCCAACAATATCAAAACCAATAACAAAAACATCACAACAACAACAACAAAAATAACAAAAACAATAACACCAACAAAAACAACAACACCAATAAAAACAGCAACACCAACAAAATAACAAAAATAACACCAACAAAAACAACAACACCAACACAAATAAAAACAACACCAGCATAAATAAAAACAACAACAACAACAAACAGCAACAAACACTATCACCAACAGCAAAAGCAATAGCAAGAACAGCAATAAACATTAAGTCCAAAATCCCTCGAGCAACGCCAGGAAGTGAAGGAAAAGTTAACAAACAGATTGCTAATGTTGCGGACATATTGCATTGCACCATTGCTTGTTTATATGAAGAAAAAGTCGGTGCGCACACGTATCCCCTGTGGGCCTACAACCACTATTAATAGTAATGAGAATGATAATAATGATGATAGTGATAGCCATGATAATGATAGTGCTATCACTACTAATGTTACTACTACTACTGTTACTACTTATATTACTACTGTATTACTACCACAACTACTACTACTTCTAATGATAACAATAATGATTATGAAAACTATGATAATGATGAGAAGAAGGATGATCAGAATAACGACGAAAAAGATATAAGATTAGGATAATAATGATAATGACGTCAATAATGATACTAATGAGAGTGACAGATACTGATGTATAACAGTAGTAAAAATAGTACTACTACTACTATTGCTACAATTGCTGTCGCTACTGCTACTAGTACTGTGATAACAATAACAACAACTATTAACACTTCTTCTACAACTACTGCTACCACTACTATTACTGTTGCTACTACAACCATTGGCGATATAATAAATCCTACAGAACCTGATTGAGGATTTTCGATTCTTTCATCCCAGCAATATTAATCTAGGATAAGAGTATAATCCTTCTTAACAAAAAGTAGTCTCGTATCCCAATGTAAATATTGCTTAAAGAAATTCAAGCGACTATGGCTCTCAGAAATTCAAAGAAGGAATTATTATTTTTATTCCAATATTACGAGTGCAGTATATATAATCCCAAGGAATCCAAGATA
>BOPN01001767.1:97658-102658 GCA_017312705.2 Penaeus japonicus | reverse complement strand
TCTCTCTCCGCCTTTCTCTATGTCTGGTTTTCTTTGTCGGTCGTTATCTTTCTCTTGTCTATCTCTGTTTTTATCATTGTCTCTTATTGTTCATTTATCTCTCTCTCTCTCTTTCTACCAATCTATTTTTTTCCTCTATCCGCCTATCTTTCGCTCTCTCTCTCTCTCCCCCTTTCTCTCTGTCTCACGCACTGGAACTAGACACATATTTTTGTTCTTGTTCACGAGAAACTGATAGCTTTTTGTCATCGTTGGCACCGCCAGCTTTGATATTTTACAACCGTTTTGATTAAATGCTTCGTCTTTTAGCCGTCAAGTATAAAATCGTCTACCATAAAATAAAATGAAATAAAATGCCTGCACGATAGCGTTCATACGTGCTTTTGAGTTTCATTAAACAAAGAAAAATCCATTAAGTTTATTGGCGAAATAAAAATGGCGTCCCTTTTACCAAGATAGTGTTGTATTCTCTAACAACCAGTGTGTAGATATTGTTTCTTGTTTCCAGTCGCTTTGGGAACAAGTTCCTGCTCTATTTTATTTTATTTTTGATCTTACTTATGCTTTTTTTTTAATCTGAAGTGAAGGACAGCTTGTCCGAGGGACCGTTAAGCGGCGCCACCCTAACCTTATTTGTTTATTTCTAAGATGATTTTTGCAAAAACACTGCAAACAAGTAAACAAAATTTCTTGCTAATGAGAAGTTCCATAAAAAGAAGATTCAAGAGCAAATACATAAACAAGAACAAAAAGTATGAACAATTAAATGCCAATGAAGACAATTGGAACATTCATAGGCATGCAAAGGTCACTTCTGTTGCTGCGTAGTTACAGTCATGCGCAGTGCATGAATTCTTTAATGATATGACTTTATTTTTTCTATTGTACTGGCCATGGCAATATCTGTTGGTTCTGCGCCGTATGGAAAAGGATATTAGGTTAAAGTATGATTTTAACATATGATATGTAATGTGGTGGAATAGATTGCTTGCTTGCAACATGTATGTAAGGCTGGGAGGTTAGGGAGGATGGGTTGTGGGATTGTTTGCATGTTATCTCTCTACTAGTGTGTGTGTGTGTATGTGTGCGTGTTTGTGTGTGTGTGTGTGTGTGTATGTGTGCGTGTTTCTGTGTGTGTGTGTGTGTGTGTGTGTGTGTGTGTGTGTGTGTGTGTGTGTGTGTTTAAGCGTGTGTTTGTATGTATATCTGTATCTGCGAACTATGCATGTTCGTGCGCTCGCGATTATGTTTGCGTGCATGTGCCTGCGCGCATGCATAACACTTATGCAAAAGCCCTGAACCACACAGAGCTCCCCGGATTGCTGGCTTGGCCGTTCGAACTCTTCCTCCCTCGTTCTGCACCACCGAAGTTATCATTGCTTGTCGCTATGCATGCAACACGCACTATCTTCCTTGAAAATCGTTAGCTCACGCTGCATGCACTAATATTATTCCTACTTTCGTTTCTTTCGTGTTCGAATGCCGCCCTTTTGATACGTAAACGAGCGATAGTTACTAGACTTTCAATCATGGAAATTCCCGTTCTCTGTGATGAGGGGAGGGGGAGGGGGAGTGGGTATGTAGATGGATGGGTTTAAATATTTTTTCATTTTAGTGTTTTTAAAAGAAATAGGAGGAATATACCCATTTTTCGGGTATGTTTCTGGAAGATCGAGTTCTTCAGCCAATGATATGAGGTGTCTGTGATTTAATTTGAAGTTAAAGAAGCGTTGATTTATGTGAATTGAACGTGATTTATATACACGCTCCCTTAAAGAATAAAGGAATAAAACAATGATAAAGTTTATAATTATGGTCATATCATTAGTGATTATAACTATATTGATGGTGATAATAATACTAATTATGATAATAATGATGATGAATAACAATACTGATAATTATTCTGACAATATGAATCACAATGGTAATAGTAATGGTTATGATGCTGATATCAATTTTATGATATAGATGATAATATCAGTCCTACCTAATTACAAGCCACACAGCTCACGTGACACTGTTTCAAAAAAAGCAACGAAATATGAACAAAAAAATATAGTTTTATAGTCAATGGTGTTCCGCTTTTAGAGCCTTCCTCTGACCTACTACCTTTACTTTCCGGCAGACGACAGGAAGTGTGTGTGTGTGCGTGCGTGTGTGTGTGTGTGTGTGTGTGTGTGTGTGTGTGTGTGTGTGTGTGTGTGTGTGTGTGTGTGTGTGTGTGTGTGTGTGTGTGTGTGTGTGTGTGTGTGTGTGTGTGTGTGTGTGTGTGTGTGTGTGTGTGTGTGTGTGTGCGTGCGTGCGTGTGTGTGTGTGTGTGCGTGTGTGTGTGTGTGTGTGTGTGTGTGTGTGTGTGTGTGTGTGTGTGTGTGTGTGTGTGCGTGCGTGCGTGTGTGTGTGTGTGCGTGTGTGTGTGTGTGTGTATGTGTGTGTGTGTGTATTCGTTTGCTGTCCTTGTGTAAGTTTTTTGCTTGTGTGTGTGTCTTTATAATTACAAATTTTCTGTGTCTGTGTTTGTGGTTGTTCTATTTACGTGTATTTCTGCCTATGTATGTCGTTTGGACCATGAATAGGAATACTCACTTATACCTAAGATAACAATCACATTTCAATCAGACATTCGATCTGGACCAGAAATACCAACCTCACAAAAAGAGTGAAGCGAAAGCGGTATTTAATCTTCTTATGAATTCTCTGCGCATCTCCGTCCAGAGAAAATTGCTTTCTCGGACTCGCAGTGAAAATGTCATACATTATTCATGTGACGAGAACGGAACTTACGCACGTGGAACTAGGCTGGCCAACCTGTGCTCGCTCTTCGCGCCTTTTGCTGACACGTGGCTCTGATCTGACTTCTTTTGTTATCGTGGCTGAGGTTAGCATTGTTGTCGTCATTATTATTATTTTTTAATCATAATCATTACTGCTATTACTACCCTTATTAAGTATCAGTTATCATTCTCATCGTCATTATTACCATTATCATCTTTATCATTATCATCATCATCAATCAGTTTATTATCACTATTGCTACGACTATTACTACTGCTACTACTACTGCTATTGATATCATTACTGTTCTCATTATCGTCACATCTTCATTCCAGATCACTTAGCAACGACTGGCGAAAGAAAGACAAACAGAAAAACATCACTATGCGTACGTAATAATGCCTCGTTCTTATAAAAAAAAATCAAATGGTGAAATTTGAATAGCTCTACTAAGGTTAATATTTATATCTACCTGTTAATTACTCTACTATTTATATAGCAAGGGAATTAACAGAAACGATATCAACAGATCAAATATCTTATTCTAAGAATGTCCATCTAGATTCCAAAGTAACAAAAGAACGCAAAGTATCAACATCAACTTATCGATTGCAAATGCCACGAACACTTGAAATCAACAAAGGAGAGTAGAAAAAAAACTCACTGCCATGATGTTTCTTCTCGTCTCACCTCTTGGCCTCTGCAGCAGATTCACCCACTCACCTGGAGGAATAAAACGGCGAATGTGAAAATTGATTACTTGGAGGGAGGGAGAGAGGGAGAGAGAGGGGGAGGGGATGAAGAAGGGAAGGGGGGGGATAGAGGGAGAAAGAGAGAGGGAGGGTGAAGAAGGGGAGGGGGAGGATAGAGGGAAGGGTTTTTATATATATATATATTGTATATATATATATATATATATATATATATATATATATATATATATTTATATAGTTATTTATTTATTTATTTATATGCACACACACACACACAAACACCCATACACACACATATATGTATATAGCGAACGAAGCGAGCGAGAGAGAGAGAGAGAGAGAGAGAGAGAGAGAGAGAGAGAGAGAGAGAGAGAGAGAGAGAGAGAGAGAGAGAGAGAGAGAGAGAGAGAGAGAGAGAGAGAGAGAGAGAGAGAGAGAGAGAGAGAGAGAGAGAGAGAGAGAGAGAGAGAGAGAGAGAGAGAGAGAGAGAGAGAGAGAGATAGATAGAGAGAGAGAGAGAGAGAGAGAGAGAGAGAGAGAGAGAGAGAGAGAGAGAGAGAGAGAGAGAGAGAGAGAGAGAGAGAGAGAGAGAAAGAAAGAAAGAGAAAGAAAGAGAGAGAGAAAGATAGGGATGGCCAGAGAGAGAGGGGACGAGGCAGCCGAGCGCCGCCCAAGTGCCATGCCGTCACGTATGTGGAACAAGTCAACTGCTGAACTTTCCCGAGAGGACTCGGTGCCTCGTCACGTCCCTGCTGTCCCTCGACTTCCCTCTCGTCTTGCATGTGCGTGTAAGCATCTGTTTGTCGCATTTCATAGAGAGATGGATGGATGAGTACATAGATATAGGTCGATGAACATAGAGAGAGAGTCTGAGGTATATGTGTTGATACATATGACATGATACAAACATATATGCACTCAAACACATCTTTGTACACACAACACAAATATAAACATTCCCGACCCTCGCCGCTCACCAACACTCCCAGCGCATATCGAGGATTCCGATGACATTGCACATTGCATCCTTCTTCAATCCTTCCCGCGTCTCCCACGCATTCCGTCGCCATGCCTTCGTTGCAACATAAAATGCAAAGCTTTCATGTCTATAGGATTCCCTTTCCAACACACAATGGCTGTTGCAGACGCGGCAAAATTCGCTTGGCGGCGCACGTGGGAGAAAGTACATTTTATCAATTAAATCTGACTAGAATAAGGTCACATTACCGATGCTTTTGTCATCTGCTCTTATTGGAAATCAGAGTTGGGTGAACCTTTCATATGCTCGACATTTTAAACAAACAAGAAAAAAGACAACAACTATATGCTTAACCGGCAAAATATGGCGTTTTGTCCGCGCTGGAATCCGCCCAGTGGCTCAAATTAGCAATATTTCGGTCATGTTTGCCCGCAAGCGTTCTCAAGTACCTACATAACATACATAAGATACTAACTGTTTGGCAAGTAGTCCAAACGTCGTGTACTTTTGGAGTGACGTATTTAAAGTACTTT
>BOPN01001767.1:90158-92658 GCA_017312705.2 Penaeus japonicus | reverse complement strand
CTGTGTCTGCTAACTGTTAATCAGATCCCTTCTTCTCTGTTGCTCTCTTTCCTGCTGTATCTGTCTGTGTTTGTGTCTGTTACTTGTCAATCAACCTCTTCATCTTCTCTGCCAGCTGCCCTCCTGTTTGCTGTCTATCCGTGCCTCTGTCTATGTCTGTGTCTGTGTCTCTGTCTGCGTCTCTGTCTGTGCCTGTTCACCAGCCTTCTTCTTCATCAAGTAACCTCTTTTTACTACACTGAAATCAGCAAGTGTTAAGAATCGCAGAGAGAAGAAGAGGTGTCTGTAAAGGGTCAAAGGTCACGAACTACGTCTGGCAGTCATTAGTCTTTGATTGTCTCACGAAGCCAAGCAAAATACGCCCTTAAGAACTCATCGGTACAGGTAAACGCAAGCCCTGTTCTGTCGGTCATTCCTATTCCGTGTGTATGGTGTGACAGTGTTTTAGGTCGTGTGTTTTATGCGTATGGTGAGTCTTATGCGGGAAATCTTGTTTGTTCAGTAAAACGTGAAATCTCGATGACTTCGCTTGTGACTCCAGGAAGAGATGTTAACCTTAATTATTGAAGGGAAATTGTAGTGATAGCACAGACTGTAAAGATGATTGGAATATCTCAATTCTATCTCTCTCTATCTATCTGTCTCTCTCTCTTTCTCTTTCTCTTTCTCTTTCTCTTTCTCTCTCTCTCTCTCTCTCTCTTTCTCTCTCTCTCTCTCTCTCTCTCTCCTCCCCTCACACACACACACACACACACACACACACACACACACACACACACACACACACACTCAGACCTGTACATGTGAGTGTATATACATATCTGTGTGTGTGCATTCTTGTGTGTAACATATATGCATGTGCGGTTACGCGCAGTTACCAAAACGTCTTCCTGCGGTGTACTGTCGCGCTTGTCAAGTAAGACAATACACAGCTGATGACGGCTTCTCTGCCCCATCAAAACCACGATTATATTCGCCGATAAAAAAAAGACAGGATCAGGATGTAAGCATTTATCCAAAAAGACAGGCCAACATAAAATACCATACTAGCGATTATGGGTTATAATCCATGTTATTACGGAAAACACGGGATCGTTAAGATGATGGAGTAAACAGTACAGCTGTCACATAAACATGTCCAGGGGCAGCAAGTGTGCGTTTGCCTAAGCTAAGGCCATCTTAAAGTAACCCAGGGTAAAGCTATGGTCAATTAAAGTCATCTTTATAACGGGGAATTACTTAATCGGCGAGAGATCGATGTGAGTGGGAGGATGAGGGTGAAGGTCAGGCAGGAAATGCGGAGACTTTAGAGATATTTGTTTGACCCACAAATGGTATTCGAGACTCCGCGGGCCTAAAACTATATCATTAACGATGTAATGTTTCGGCTGCATTTATTTTTATGGTCTTTTTCATATCTAGGTCGATTATTGTATAAGTATTTACTATTATATATTCACAAAGTAATTTTTCTCTGACGCTTTGTCAAGTCCTTTAACAAGAGGCTTTTTTCCCCATAAAATATCGGGTGCATTTTTGGTTAGATATATGCACTTATATAGAGTATATCATGCAGATGTGATGATCCATCCATTATAGTAATCCACCTTACCAAAGATATCTCTCTCTCTCTGTCTCTCTTAATCCCTTTATCTATCTATCCATCTACATAAACATACATACTATTATCCATTCAGAAACCCAACCCAGCCAAGCAAAACAACGCCAGAAGAGCATTCATTCAGCCCTCAACCAGACAGCGAGAAACGATTACTATCTGCCGTTACGTTGCGACCTGTAATGTGTGACGACTCGGGAGTGACGTAACAGGTAATGACTTTCTCGTGATGAAGAGACAGGTCAGGTGACGAGAACGAGGAGGGGGGGAGGAGAGGGGGGGGAGAAGGAGGGAGGATGGGTAAGGGGAGAGGGAGGGGAGGGGGAGTGGGGTGGACAGGGGGTAGAGGGGGGAGGGGGAGTGGGCTGGACAGGGGGTAGAGGGGCAGTGGGGAGGATAAGGGGTAGGGATGGGGAAGGTGGAGAATTGTGGATGGGGGAGGGAAGAGGGAGGGAAGGAGGGGGGAGTAGAGAGGGGCAGAAGGAGAGCTTGGGAGGGGTGGGGGGTAGTTGAGCATGACTTTATTTCGTTTATGGCTTTTCATTCACCGTTGCCAGGAGGTTGAGTTTGTTTGTTTCTTTGCTTCTTCGTTTGCGTGTGATTTTGCGCGAGTGTATGTGTGTGTTTGTGCTGATCCTTGTGTTTGTATGTGAAGCTCCTGTTCGTCTCAGTATACGAAAGAAGATGGATTGTTGTCATAGTAAATGCGTAAGAGAGAGAGAAAGAGAGAGAAATGGAGATAGAGATAGAGATAGAGATAGAGATAGAAATAGAGATAGAGATAGATGTAGAGATAGAGATAAAGATGGAGATAGATAGATAGATAAGTGGATAGATAGATAGATAGATAGACAGATTGATAGAGAGAGATAGAGATAGAGA
>BOPN01001767.1:85158-87658 GCA_017312705.2 Penaeus japonicus | reverse complement strand
TCTCCAACACCCCCGGCCCACCCACCAACCCACCCCCTTCTCCAAACCCCCGGCCCACCCACCAAGCCCACCAGCTGACCAAGCCCAAAGCTCCCTTCACCATCGCACGGGCGCACCCATTCCATTTCCGGGTGTCGGGGCTGGCCTGCTGGGCGTGAGGGCGTGAGGGCGCGGGTGCATTGAGGGTTCACCGAGGTTCCCACCGCAAGCGATCTCCGCGGTATGAAAATGCTATAACACGAGCAGTTAATGACCTCCTTGGGTAATTATACCTGTTCTGGGAATCCTCAGCTGGCGTGGCCTCTCAGATTCTCTTGATTCTCCCAAGTGAAGGAGGAGGCCGACGCCATTTTGTGTTTGTGTTTTGATTTTTCTTTTATTTGTGTCTCATTTAATTCATTTATTTATCATTTATCTATTTGCATAATTAGTTTATTCATTTACGGTTTTATTCTATTATTTTAAGATATAGGTTAAGTGGTTTGGCTTTGGGATTTGTTATTTCTTTAAGGTTTCAATATTATTTTAGGGGTCTACGGTGTGGATCTTACTTTAAGGTCTAGATTTTCCTTTAAGGTTTAAGGGATGGGTGTTCCTTTAATCAAGGGTCTACAGTGTGGATCTCCCTTTAAAGTTAAAGGTTTAGGTCTTCCTTAAAAATTCAGGTCTTCCCCTAAGGTTCAAATTAAAGGATTAAATATTACACCTTCCTTTAAGGTTTGAATTTTCCTTGCAAGTTTGAGGGCTTCGTCTTCCCTTAAGGTTAAAACACATAAAACAGACAAACAAACATAAAAACAAATACAATCCAAAATAAAGATCTCGTTCAATAAAAAAACTGTCTCTTTTGTTATTGTTTCTTTCCATGAACACTTCAGATTTAAAGCATTAAATCTCTTTTATAAATCTTTTTTTAATGTGATCGGGACCCTTTCGTCCAACACGGAAGGCTTCGGGTGATAAATGTCAGTCTCCCCGCTGCGTGTTATGGCCCGGCGTTATGGTGTTATGCGTGTTATGGCGCTCGGCTGTCGTCTCTTTCGCTCACTCATTTTTGTTTTGTTTTTGTTTTTTAGATTATTGTCTATCTTTTTATTTGTTTTTTGTCTATTTATTTCTATTCGTTTATTATTATCATTTTTTTTCTACTCGTTTGTGTTTTTTGTCTTGTCCTTCCATTCTCTCTCTCGCTCTCTCTCTCTCTATCTATCTATTTATCTATCTATCTATCTCTATCTTCCTTATCCTCTCACACAGTATTTCTCCTCTTTCCCTCCTCCCTCCCTCCCTCCCTCCTTCTCTACCTCCCTCCCTCACACCTACCCTCCTCCCCCCCTCCCTCCCACCTTCCCATCTTCCTCCCTTCCCTCCCCCTCCCTCCCTACCTCCCTCCCGCCTCCCTCCCCCTCTCCCTCCCACCTCCCTCCCCCTCCCTCTGTTCTGCTCCATCCAGTCACCTCGATGTGGTACACCTTCGAACTCTGAAGTGAAGGGAATATTACACGCTATTCGGTGTTATGTGACGGTGACGTGAGTGTCCAGTTACCACTCACTCTCGAATAGACATGCGTCACGTGACATGGGCGTGACGAGGGCGTTATGTATGGAACTAGGAAATGAAAGTAGGAGAAGTGAAATAATTTTTTATTTCTTTCTTTCTTTCTTTTTCTGTGTTTGTTATCTTTTTCGGAGGCGGAGGGGGGGGGGGGTAGGAGCTGCGGTTCTGTTGTCTTGTATAAGCTACTGAAAATATATGCTTAGAAAAATGATACAATATAAATATTCTAGATATATAAAAGAAATACATTCAAGTATTACATGTCTACTGCTTTTCCATCCAATATTCTTATCCTATAAACACTGCTAGTTCTTACATTAACTGCCCTTTTAAACTACCAATATGTGGATATAGTAGCTGAATATATGCAATTCAACATAGTCTAAAATAATTCAACAACATAGCCTGTCAAACGACTGAACGACCATGTGTTTTGACAGTTATGAGGCGTTTCCGTTAAGAATTGGTTAAATGGAGGCGCAATATTTCAGTAATGTAGGGATTCAGTTGACTGTCTATTTGTTTATGTTTCTCTAGATGTTACTTATGATTTGTATATGATTTCTTCTTTGTTTCTCTTTTCCTTGTATTATATTTTCTATATCTATATCTATATCTTATATCTCTTTTTTTTATTAAATCGTTATTGGAATTTCATTCCACAATTGAATATTTATAATTGAATAATCTAGTACTTACAATTGCATATAAAATAGTATATAATAATTGAATATTTTTAAATCGTTCAAATTTGTATCATAGTAAAAATGAGATCAAAATGTTGTTTCTGCAAAATAGGTTTTTTGAAGAAATGACTATATTTGTGATTATCCTCACAATATCCCATGACAATTCACATTAAAAAGATATATTTACTAAGGTATTAATTAAAGCTGAACATCTGATCTGAAATGAATAAGAATTGTGTGTCTGCCGGATATG
>BOPN01001767.1:60158-62658 GCA_017312705.2 Penaeus japonicus | reverse complement strand
ATATATGTATATATATATATATATATATATATATATATATATATATATATATATATATATATATATATATATATATATATATATATATATATATATATATATATATGTATATATGTATATATATATATATATATATATATATATATATATATATATATGTATATATTTATATATATGTGTATATATATATATATATATATATATATATATATATATATATATATATATATATATATATATATATATATATATATATATATATATATATATATATATATATATATATATATATATATATATATATATATATATATGTATAAAGAGAGAGAGAGAGAGAGAGAGAGAGAGAGAGAGAGAGCGATATATATATATATATATATATATATATATATATATATATATATATATATATATATATATATATATATATATATATATATAAATATATGTATGTATATATATATATATATATATATATATATATATATATATATATATATATATATATATATATGTATATATATAAATATATATATATATATATATATATATATATATATATATATATATATATATATATATATATATATATAGAGAGAGAGAGAGAGAGAGAGAGAGAGAGAGAGAGAGAGAGAGAGAGAGAGAGAGAGAGAGAGAGAGGGAGAGAGAGAGAAAGAGAGAGAGACACGCATACATACGCACGTACCTATGAAACATCACCCACAGTACACCCCCACCCCACCTACCCGTTCACAATGAGAGTCCACCACGCACCAATCTCTAAGCAAGGCGACACGTTCCACCCTTTGATTGATAACACCCCCTACCCACCCCCCATCCCTACCCCCTCATCCCCACCACCTCCCCCTCCCTCTACCTCGACCGCACCCCCTGCTGCTGTTGAAACGCAACGCAACTTTCCTCATTTTCCTCAAGTCAGTGATCGTCTCATGTCCTGCTCAGTGATGTGTTTCTTCAATCTTGTCATTTGAAACTCGTGGTCATTAGAAATCTCCTTTTTTTTCTTCTTTTTTTTTCTTCTTTTTAGTGCGTTGATCATAATACACCGCGACAAGATAATGATCTGGTCATTTTGATGATTCTGGTCTTCACGAGGACTTTCCTGGTCATTATGTCCGTAATTCATAATGCTATTTTTATGGTCCTCAGACTTAAAGATGTTGATCTAGGACTTTAATGATGTTATCTCAGACTTATTATCATCTTGAAGGAAATGACTGATTATTGGAAATACTAATAATGATTTGGACCATAATCATTGTCATTTTCATTATATTTTCCTTTCAGAAAACCTATGAAATATGAGCTAATGATATCTTGAGATATATATGTAAATCTATGTATATATGTATGTATATATATATAAATATATATATATATATATATATATAGATAGATATAGATAGATAGATAGAGAGAGAGATAGATGGATGGATATAGATAGATAGATGGATAGATAGATAGAGAAAGAGTGAGAGAGAGAGAGAGAGACAGAGAGAGAGAGAGAGAGAGAGAGAGAGAGAGAGAGAGAGAGAGAATTTATCCGAAAACTCCAACTGAGACAGTGATTCAATGATCCACTGATTATAAATCCCAATAGATTACAACGTCTCATAAAATCGCGTAAGAAAAAATAACGTATTTTTCTTCCAGTGATAATGACAGATTTTCTTCTCAAATCATTAACATAACAACAAACCATAAAAAGCACATGTGTTGTAAGTAGTCCATACAACCACAGGTTTCACTCGTATCTACCTCATACTAGAAAGGAAAGATATGTACAGCACTAGATATATTTACCTCATAATTAGAGATGTCAGCTTCATACTTTGATATATCTACATTATGTTTCAAGAGATATTCAACTCATATATCGAGATGTATCCACTTCATACTTCAAGATGAGATGTTCCACCACATACTCCAAAATATATCCATCTCATATTCCAAAAATATATCCAACTCATACTTCAAGGATGAGGGTTTAGTGTGAAGACCTCATAAGACTGAAGGTGACGTTTAATGGGGGCTTTTGCGCATATTTTCTGCTGATTTCAAGTTGAAATGACTTTTTGACTTTGACTTTTTTTTTACGTCATTGGGGAGGAGTAGAATTTCTCTTTGTATTCTATGATCTTGACATATGTTCTATGATGTCACAGGACCATGTAGTATGTGTTATATTTGTAATCTGAAGAAAGCAAACTAATTTCACATTACACCGCCTCTCAGATGCCACAGACAAACAGATAAATTGTTTGACGGGCAGATCCTATGCACGGCATCGTAATTACTTAATTTGACTATTAATAAGTGATTGTGTTATTCCTAATCTGATCAGGCACTACACATCTCACAGATAACATATTCACCAGATGCAATAAGTAGTTTCTCAGACGTCAAAGTCAAAAATACCTTTATGAATGACAAAACGCTATACAAAACAGGTTTATTAAAAGGTGAGACAACAGTTTCG
>BOPN01001767.1:47658-50158 GCA_017312705.2 Penaeus japonicus | reverse complement strand
AGCCACTTAAACATAATAAGGACTGAATAATAAGAGCACTTATTTCCAATAATCACTTGATCTGTTCATAAACATTTCAAAGAAACGAAAATAAGGACAACTAAAAAAGAAAATGAAATTGAACAGATAATAAAATAAAGTAATATCTGAATATTAATTTCCGACGTAAACATTTCCTACGGCGTCAGCTGACTCACCTTAAGTTGGTCTCTATCATTAAAGAGACTACCAACCATAAATCGTGTAGAAATTTATTGATCGTGAGTAGATTTTTGGCAGAGAAGATTTAAGATCGCACCATGTGTGTGTGTGTGTGTGTGTGTGTGTGTGTGTGTGTGTGTGTGTGTGTATGTGTGTGTGTGTGTGTGTGTGTGTGTGTGTGTGTGTGTGTGTGTGTGTGTGCGCGTGTCTGTATATGAGTGTGTGTGTGTGTGTGTGTGTGTGTGTTGTGTGCATGTGCATGTGTGTATGTATGTGTATGTCTTTTCCTTTACCTGTATATGTATACATGGGAGCCATTGCGTATGTGTTCTATCATATCCGCAAATTCGAAATCAATAACGACCTCCAGTGTATAAGCACAGCAATAAGCACAATCCCTTCTAAATACCCCCAACAAGAAGCAACGAAAGCGAGTATGCACAATCAAACAATTACTCATAATCAAAAGAACTCCCCCGAAGTGCCAGGCCTAAGGAGGCACATTGTGACTGAAGGAAAAGCTTGGCGTCATTCTGTGATTGATCGCAGGAGATGAGGCAGAGGGAAGGCGGTACAATCCGGCATTAATTAGTTCTAATAATTCTGTTCTGTTTTCTCTTTCTATATCTTTCTATGTCCTCTTTTTCTCCATCTCTTTCTTTCTCTATCTCTGTATTTCTCTCTCTCTCTCTCTCTTCTCTCTCTCTCTCTCTCTCTCTCTCTCTCTCTCTCTCTCTTTCTATCACTCCATCTTTTCTCTCTCTTTTTCTCTCACTCCATCTTTTCCTCATTCTCTCCCTCCCCCCCACACTTCTTTCTTTCTTACCCCTTCCTCTCCCTCTCTGCCTCACCCCCTCTCCCTCTCTATCTCACCATCTCCCTCTTCATCTCTTCCTCCCCCCCTCCCCTCTCTTCCTCCCCCTCCCTCTCCCCCCCCCCCTCCTGTGTCACTTCTCGCCCGTCTGAGTGGCTCATTATCCTCTAATCACAAGAACATTTGTAGCTTTCTCTCTCTTATTTACATTTCATTCTCGAAATTTCATTTATTCTATCACGTCTTGTATAATCATTATTGATATTTCATTCCTTTTTGCGGTTGTATCATTATACTTATCATTATCATCAGTGTCTTTGTTATTAGTGATAATGGGTATATGCCTAATTATGTATGTCATTCTTTAATCATCATCATTATCTACATTCAAATTCTTAGTAATATCCTTATCATTATCATTATTAATATCATAATCATTTTATTAATATCATCAATATCTTCCTTTTATTAGTAATATGAATATAATCTTTATCATTTTAATGATCTTATTACATACTCCATGGCTACTTAATTACCAATGAATAATTAAAAAACGGATCAAAATACCTTTTAATTAGTCCATTAAGCTAGGCCGAAGCAACTGGTAGCCAAAGAATACTAATCCATTAATGACATAAAGAGAGAAAGAGAGAGAGATAAAAAGAGGTTGTAGGTAGCCGATTGTCTGTCAGTGTAATAGGTAGGTTTGTTCTTCCTCCCTGCCCCCCCCCCCCCCCCTCACTCCCTTTCTGCCCTCCCTTCTCCCTCCCTTCCTCCTCTTTCTTTTCTCCATCTTTCCCCTCCCCTCATTCACTCTCTTACTCCCTTACTCCCTCTACACACCTCTCGCTCACTTTTTACTCTTCCTGGTTCTTCCTTCTTTCTCGCCTCTTCCACCCTTCCTCCCTCCTCACTATCTCGCACTCTCTCCCTCCTTCCCTCCCTCTCATTTGCTCTCCCCTTCCTCTCTGCCACCCTTTCTCTCCATTCTTCTCACTCCCTCTCTTCCTTTTCTTTTATCATCTCCCTCTCTCTCTTCCTCTTCCCTTCCATCCTTTTCACCTCTTTCTTCTTACCCTATCTTCCCTCTCTCCTATCCACCTCCCTCTTATCCATCCTTCCTCATTCCCTCTCTTCTCCTCTCTGCCTCCCTTCCCTCCCCCTATTCCTTTCCCCTCTCCCCCATCGCCCTTCTTCTCTCCCCCCTCACCCACATCGCCCTCTCTCCCTCCCTCACAATCCCTCCTTCCTATCTCTCTCCCTTCTCATTTCTCTCTCCTCCCTCCCTCCTACCCCACCACCCCCATTTCTCTCTCCTCCCTCCCTCCTACCCCACCCATTTCTCTCTCCTCCCTCCCTCCTACCCCACCCATTTCCCTCTCCTCCCTCCCTCCTACCCCACCCATTTCCTTCTCCTCCCTCCCTCCTACCCCCCCCCCCCCACATCATTATCCACTCAAGCCAGAGTCAACCTTTAAGTACGCT
>BOPN01001767.1:35158-37658 GCA_017312705.2 Penaeus japonicus | reverse complement strand
GAATGAAAACATTGCAAACAGAGGGATTTAATCTTCATGGATATGTTTTCACAAAGATATGTTAGTAATAACGAAATGAATACAATAACTAAGACCCAAAGATTATTTGAAATAATGATAATTATCATAACAGTATGATACAAATTTAGGTTAGTTATCCACCTCATATTCCTCCACATGGTCCACTGTTCTTTACGTCATGTTCAGTGTTCTTCCTTCGTTCTCTATACTATGTTCTCATGTTTTTTTTGTGCTTCTTCTTCTCTCTTTTACTCAGAAATGTTATTTATTTTCTACGTCTCGGTTCTATTTGTTCTATTATGTTCTGTGTTTTTTTCCTTTTCTTTTCTGCTTTGGTCTTTCTGTTCTTTTTGTTCTTCTGTGTTCGTTGTTCTTATTCTCCTCCGTTGTCTTTTGATAGATGTTATTACTCCAAATTCTCTCTTCTCCATGTTATGCTTTCCCATGTTCTCCATTCATCCCTGTTATTTATTCCCCTCTGTTCCCTATACCTTGATCTCCATTCCTTTCCCCTGTGTTCTGCTATGTTCTGTGTTCTCCACTGTTCTTTCTGTTCTCTGTGTATCTATGCTTCACATTTCTAATCTCCTGTTCTCCTGTTCTCAATCTATTAATGGTTTCCGTTCATGTGGTGCCAACATGGAGAGTAGGTCATTACATCTTGCATGTGGTATGTTGTGGAGTTTTGGCTCGTGTCACAGAAAGTGTGAGCCAATGATTGGAGTAGTGGGGCGGGGGCGGGGCGGGGGCGGGGTGGGGTGGGGCGGGGGAGGGGTAGAGGGAGAGTGGAGGAGAAAAACAGAGAGCGGAGAGGGGAGAAGGGAGAGGGTGGAGGGGGAGAGGGAGGAGGGGAGAGATAGAGAGAGATGAAGGGGGACACATAGTGATGGAGGGGAGAGGAGAGGGAGAATGGATGGGAAAAAATAGAAACGAGAGAAGGGAGAGGGAGAGGGTGGAAGGAGAAGAGGTAGATAGAGGGATAGGTAGAGATAGAGAAAAGAGGAGAGGGAGAATGGATGAGAAAATCAGAGAGAGGAGAAGGGAGAGGGTTGAAATGAAGAGAGAGGAAGGGAGAGAGAAAGAAAGAGAAAGAGGGAAGGGAGAGGGGAGAAAGTAAGGGTGGAAAGAAAGAGAGAAGAGGGGAGAAAGAAAGAGAGACACAGGCATGAAAGAGAGACGGGATCGAGAAACAAAGAGAGGATAGACAAAGAGAGACAGACAAAAGATTGGCGTGGAAAGGGAGAACTACCGGGTAGTGGGCGGGGGATGGAAGGGAGGAGAAGAGATGGAGGGGAGAGGGAGAGAGAAGGAAATGTATAAGGTAGAGGGAAGGGAGGAGGGAGGAAAGTATATGATAGAGGGGAATACGAGGGAGGGGGAGGGGAGAGGAATGAGAGGGAGGAGGAGAGGAATGAGAGGGAGGGGAGAGGAAGGAGAGGGAGGGGAGAGGGGGGAGCAAGGAGAGGGGAGGGCCAGTAGTGGCTGCCCGAGACCAGTGTCGCCCCAGGCGCACCGCTGATGAGTGTGTGTGTGTTTAAACTCATGTCAGTGTTTGCAAACTCAGGTGAAATCCCGGTCCTGTCGCGAGGCAGAAGGCGATGGCGGCCCTTCAGGTCAACCGAGGTTCCTTGGGATTGTGCATCCGGCGTGTGTGACCCCCTCCCACCACCCACCCTACCACCCCAAAGTCCCTCTGCCCACCCCCTCTCCCACATCCTTAGAACGTGATGTGGGACATTATCGTGATGTAATTTTGGGTACCATGATTTCTGCCCCCCACCCTCCCCCCTCCTGGTTACCTACCCACCATCAGCGTAATGCGTTGACCTCTCACTTCGATGTGTGACCCTCAACTGATAATCTGACCCTGTAATGACCCTATATGCGACCACTTTGTGATATCTGACCTTAGGCGGTGATTGTGTATTGCAATTTGAAAATGTTTACACAGCCATGGTGACCCTGTTCAGTGTCACACCATACCGTGACCCTTCTCTTTCACCAGAACGTGACTGCCTCGACTGAATTGAGTCAGTCATGCCTGCCTGTGTATGACCCTTAAACAGCATGAGGATAGAATGGTCATGACAAACCTATCCTTGAAACGGAGGTATTTAGACACGGATGGTAAATGAAGTGAAATGATTGAAAACAGTGAATTGACATCCTACTACAAACAGCTAGGTATCACGATGGAAAAAGGGTATCACATTATAAACTCGTGAAATGAGGGAGTTGCACACCCAGCTAGGAACAGTAGCGAAGGAACTAGGCGGAAAAGAAGTGAATTTGTTAGGCTTCAGTTAGAGTCCTAGGATGAAAAATAGGTCTTACACTATAGATACTGCATTATATCACTAACCTACGAGTGAAATGAGGGAGTTCGTTCACCTGAAAAAGGGAGTGAAGTGGTTAAGCTTTGATAAACAGCTAGGCGCCATATTGAACAATGGGCATTTCGTAGTAGGGATCGTTACGA
>BOPN01001767.1:15158-30158 GCA_017312705.2 Penaeus japonicus | reverse complement strand
TACAGCATCCTGGCAGCGCCGCACCCGCCCGTCGCGTCGGAGGCGCCGGCGGCCGAACACGAGTGCCTTTCGCTCGGCTACGCTAACCGCTCGGCGCTGCTCCTCGAGAGCGGCCAGTTCGAGGCGGCCCTGGCGGACATCGAGCGCGCACTGGAGAGCGGCTACCCCGCGTCGCGCGCCTACCGCCTGCTGGAGCGGCGCGCCAAGTGCCTGCTGGCGATGGGAAAAGCTCAGGACGCGCGCAAGTGCATCGAGGAGGCCGTGGCGCTCCTCGCCGGGCTGTCCCTCAGCGAGAAGGAGAAGGACAGCACGCGCGGCGCCTTCGCCAAGCTGCGGGCCAAGTGCGACGGCAAAGGCCAGACCGGAGGAGCCGCCCGGAAGAATGAGTGCCTCTTCTACACGGGTTCATCGTCCCCGCCCGCAGTCCTGTCGCCGCGCCCGGATGCCGCCTGCATGTCGGCCGCGGTCAGGGTCGCCTATACGCCCGTGCGAGGCCGACATCTGGTGGCCGACCGAGAGATCCTCCCAGGTATTTCAGGAACTTTACATTGCATCTTCTACTAATGCTGCTACGCGTCTGGCATGTGACCGTATGCTGAGGGCATGCACTGTACATGTCTTCTAAAGCAATATGATGTCACACTGTAACGCTATCGAGCTCATGAATCCTTCTACTAATGCCATATGCTTATCTGCCTCACTGCAGCTTTGCGATGCATCATGCAACAATATCATAATCCCCGTCGAGCAGCAGGTTCCATTCTTGCAAAGTTGTATGATATACGCATCACCAATGCGCATTCTATAATATGCCATAGATATGAAAGGATAACATATATGATCGCATTAAATCAGTTGAACAAGTATCATTACCTGCTATATATTTTCTCCGGGAACTAATGGTGTTTTGTAGAGCTTTGACGTAAATCACCCGCTGTTGAGTAACCATGCGACGCTCACTTTTCAGGTATTGCCGGATCCAGATGCTCTGCTTAATCTGATCCAAATATTGTGTGTGTGTGTGTGTGTGTATGCACATATGAATTTTTATAACCTATCATGAATGATTTTCTCACCTCCACTTTGCCACACCTGGCCTCCTCTCCCCTGAAGCATCACCTTTGTCATGATCGACAACTTCCTTTAACAATGTGTACGTAACTTTACTTTCTCCTTCATCTTCAGTTTCACTTTCCTCTCTCTCTCTGTCTATCTTATCAGTCCCTCTCTTCTAATGCTTCTTCCATCGTGTTTATCTGCGTTTATGCTGTTCCTTCTCTTTATTATCTTTTTTTATTCGCCTACGCTCTGCCTCGGCTTCTGACTGACTCTCTTCTGCTCTCTTTGTCTCCGCATTTGTCTGTTTCTCTGTCTGTCTGTATGTATTTTTGTCTGTTGGTCTTCCTCTTCCTGGCTCTTTCTTTCTCTCACCCTCTTATGTCTCTTGTTTATCTATCTATCTATGTTTGTAGATATATATATATATATATATATATATATATATATATATATATATATATATATATGTATATATATATATATATATATATATATATATATATATATATATATATATATACATATATACATATATATACACACACACACACACACACACACACACATATATATATATATATATATATATATATATATATATATATATATATATATATATATATATATATATATATATATATATATATATATATATATATATATGTATATATATATGTATATATATATATATATATATATGTATATATATATGTATATATATGTATATATATGTATATATATATATATATATATATATATATATATATACAAGTATGTATACATTTTTTTTCTTTTTTTTATTTATTTATTCATTTATTTATTGGATATGTGTGTGCCTTTTTCCCCTTCACTGCTGTATTATACTGCAAAACCTCCAAACTCTACGGCCGCCCCGCCGCATTCCACAACCCGCTGCGCCCGGGCGAGCGAGGCAAATGTGTGACGCTTCATCGCCGACTTCAGCTTCACGCCACACGCATCCTCAATGACTAGAAACATTTCCTAGTCCCCATCCATCATACTTTCTATCCCTCCATTATATTACACAATGATACATATTTCAAATTTCCTCGTCAACATTTCGGATCTTGCTTTAGTCGAGTGTAATAGGGTGTAATAGGGAAATAGCTCATGTAGTAGAGCCAAAATCCCTTTCTAAGTTGCGCCCCGAAATGGCTTCCGTTTCCATGCGTTTCCGGTATGGGTTTTGCGTCTCATCTTCAACGTTGTATCATGCATATGGTTTATGGCACATATCCACCAGGGTTATAAGTTACCATATGATTGTTGCTGAAACGAGTTCATTGTGACAAATGGATAAAAGGGTATAAATGAGACTGAATAGTTTCCACAACACAAGAGATGTAATTTATGCGTTTCGGCTTACCTCGTCTTCATAACTACATGTAGCAAATGAACTACATGTAGTTCTGAACTAGTAGTGTACATGTAGTTCTGAAGACGGGGTGAGCCGAAACGCGTAAATTACATTTCTTATGTTGTGGAACTATTCAGTCTCATTTATACCCTATTATGATTGGTGTTATTATTGTTGTTATTGTCATTGTCATCATCGCTAAATATCACCATTATTTTTTCATATTGTTATATTTTTTGTTACTATTTCATACATTATCATTATTATGTTTATTCTTTATTATCATCATTATTACTATTACCATAAGTATAAGCATTATCATCAGTATCTTATTTTCATCATTAGTATTGCTATAATCATTGTCATCATCATTATCAATACTATCATTACTGCTAGTGCTATTTTTGTTATTAACATTACAATCATTATCATGATCATGAGCATTATTATGATCATTATCATCACTAACATCTTCTGCCTCATCATCATCATCACCATCATGAATATTACGTATCATTATATTTATCATCATCATTATCGTTATTATCATTATTATTAGTAGTAGCAGTAGTAGAAGTACCATTATTATCATTATCATGATTACTATTAACATTATCATCATCATTGCCATCATTATTACTACTAATACCATTATCGTTAAAAGCTTTTCCTCGATAACAGTCACCACCAACACCATCACCATCATACTTCTAACCCACCATCGGCATCGTGACGTCACTCCTGATCGTCGACGTATTTTCCCGCAGGTGAAGTCCTGATCGTGGAGGACTCCATCTGCGCCGCCGTCAAGCCCGATGGCACCTTCAGGACTCACTGCTCGCACTGCCTCAGGCGAGCTCCTGTCCCGCTCCCTTGCCCGACGTGCTCTCTCGTGAGTAGATGAGTCACTGAGAAATGGATGAGGAAATGGGGGGTTGAGGGATGGATGTCTGTGTTGGTTATTGTGGAATGAATGGGTGTAGGAGTGAAGGAGGATGGAAAGGGTTTGAAGGAATGGGAATTAATGGGGATATGAGTGAATGAGGAGTGAATGGGTGAATGGGGAATGAATGAGTGTATGAGCGAATGAGGAATGAATAAGAATGTGAGGGAATAAGGGATGGCTGAGAGTATTAATGACTGAGGGGTGAGTATACGAGTTATTATGAAATGAATGAATATAGGGCAGTGTATAACCATGTACCGAGAATAAGTAATGGAAGCAAAGGTTACATCATTTGTGTCAGGACTATCAACTGGATAGTGGATTTCATGTATGTTGCTATCGGAAATGATGGAAATCGTTGAGCGTAACAGTCATCTCACCTAAAGGAAGTAGCTACGTATGATCATTACTTGTCGTTTTTTTTCAGTTGTGTACAGCCTCCCGTAGGGTTTCTTGACCTTTCTCATCTACGAAAGTGCTCCATCCTCTTCTCGGAAATTTGTATTTTCTTTCATCCAACCTAAGTTTTAGCTTTGCAGAGAAATAAATAAACTGCAAGGAAATGGCAGAGCTTCATATAATCCCTGTCACTGCTTGCAGGTGGTGTTCTGCAACGAGCGATGCCGGGCGGCGGGCCTGAGCGGGTCCCACGGCGGCGAGTGCGCGATGCTGGCTGCGCTGGTGTCCCTCAAGCTGGACCCGGCGCCCCTCCTGGCCGCCAGGATCCTCGCCTCCACCACGCTCACCCAGCTGAAGGACACTCTCGGCCAACTGCAGGCCAACAGCACGGGGGTAAACAAGCCCCTGCTGGAGATCGCAGGAGGATTCCGCTCGCTCTACCACCTGGAGGGCCATGGCACCGCCCGCTCCGAGTCCCAGCTACAGGAGGTCGCTGCCATGGCGTACGTCCTCACGCGGGTCTTGCTGGAGAACAGTTCGTCGTTCCTGAAGAACAAGGAGGGGAACATCGCCATCCCCTCACTGGACGACGTCGTTCTCGTCGGAGGACAGTTCATGCGCCTCATCCTGGGCCTGGAGTGCAACGTGCACTGCATGAAGGAGGTGGAGACCGGGGGAGGCGGCGCGGAGGGCGGCGTCTTGGGCAGGAGTCGCGGCAGAGAGGTGGGATGGGCCGTGTACTCTGCCCTTAGCCTCATCAACCACTCGTGCGTGCCCAACGCGCTCACGTCCTGCCTCGGGAGCACAAAGTACCTGTACAGCGTAAGCGTGATCCCTTGCGGCGCCGAAATCACCGACAGCTACGGCGAGAGGTACGTCAGCCACGCCAGGGCGAAGCGTCGCGCGGAACTACAGCAACACTATTTCTTCTGCTGCAACTGTGCTGCATGTCAAGCTGACTGGCCGCTCTTCGAAGACATTACAATCATGCCACACCTACGATGTCCGTCGTGCTTCCAGAAACTGACCGGGTTTTCGTGCAGCTTATGTGACCTGGTTTGTAACCAGGATGTTGTGACTCAGACAGGAGTCCGCCTCTACGATGCTAAGAAGATCCAAACTGACTTGACGAGCCTGTGGACTGAGTACCTCGAGGCTTCGAAAACCATTCGCAATGGCAAACCCTCTCAAGAACTCTTATCAAGAGTCACTGATCTCCTGACGATTTTGGACAGATACACAGTCCATCCTAACCAGGCCTACATCACTGCACAGGAGACACTCATGACCTGTTTTGACCTCATGGGGTCAGTGTACATGCAAGAAAGCAACCAAGCCAAATCTTAGGGAGAAAGTGTGACAGAAATCAGTACTCAGAGACTGTTGTCGAGATCTGGCATTGCATCTAATTGTCTATGGCTGTATACAGAGTGTGTGGGCATAGTGCATTGTATTTAATTGCTCTGAAAGAAAATCTATTGTGTATATATATATAAAATTGTTATCATTGTTATATCTAATGCAGTTGCTGCATTTCCAGAAGTTGCAATGTACAAACAAATTCTGTGATTTCTTGCTAAGCATAGAATAAAACGAGGTTTCAGGCGAGTTTTTTTACATGCTGCATAATATGTCATTAGTCTACTTGCTTTCGGAATGACTGTAATGGATCGAGGTTAATAAAGCTCCTTTTGGAAAATACAATCTCATTACATGCCTTACACTTCATGTTTGATCTTTGAACATCATCACAGCGAGTTCTAAAGCATTGTTTAAAACTCTTTGGTATATCTACGTGTTCTAATACCAAATAAACGTCATCAAAAGGCAACTTGTGTCTTGTTGAAAACATATTGATCACCACCCATTCTCTTTTTCATTTCTGAAGCTAAACTTTCTAATAACTGATTTACATTTTTTTTTTCATATTAAGAGGAAATAGTTTTACCACCACTTCGTCAGCAATATGCACATAGGCATTTCACTTATGTAATACCGAAGTAACAGATATGTCAACAGTCTGGCTTTTAAAAAGTAAAATTTGATGCTGAATCAATATGGCATTTTGAAGATATTTTCTTTACATCAAAACATTTCTCTCTCTCCTTTCCCTGTAAATAGTAAATATTTGCAAATGTCCAAAAGAAATGCCTAAGAAGTTACACATATGCGCCCAGGTCATAAGATCAACCACAGATTAAAATAAATGTAAATGAATAAAAATCCACATTAAAAGAGTTAACTCTGTTTATTTAGTATCAATTCTGTACATTATGAATAAGAGTGAGGCCATAATACTCTTTACACAAATCTTCCTAGAAAAATTCTGTACATCTAAAAAACTAGTATACATTTTTAAGTTTGGCAGGAAGACCTTACTAGTTTTGTCATTGGTAAAACCTAGAAACCGTAAGCACTTAAGAAAGAGGTTCCACTTCTTTGTGAACTATGTACAAGTTGCATGAATAAATAACACAGGCAGAACCAATCTAAAGATGGCTAAAAATATTTATCTTTCTGATATCTCGTGAGCAAATTGGTACATACACTGAGCAAACCAATTACACTGTATCGGGACGGGCGAATAATATAACCACCGATGGACACAATAATTTACAAATATCATTTAACAATATCATTCATTTTTTTTAAAAGAAGAAAAAAACTCAAGTGACTAGAACGATGATTACTTCTACATACCAGGCACATACAATCACTTTATTTACTCAAAAAACGATAAAAAATATTTTCAACAAATATTGAAGACTCAAGTTATCTTTGTCTTTAAATACCTAAATTTCTATATCATTACTTTAACAAAAATCAATCTACTAAGATATGTTTCTCCCATAAATACTGCATAGAGGGCTTTCCCTCATAGAACACCTAAAGGCTGAACTAAAATATTTGCATATGACAACAAAAAAGATAAAAGAAAAAAGTAGACAAGGATTTCAACAGATGTTTTCCTATCACCTAAAACAATAGATCTTCAAATCCCATTGTACAAGAACACCTCTAAATACAAAAATAGATTCCCTCCCCTAACACGAGTGAAAAAATTTCTCGGCATATCTTGAACACTACCTGAAAAGACACTGTTCCCTAGACAATGAATTTCTAAAGCTCGAGCTTCCCCTTTTTAGATGAGATTGCCTTTACATTGACCCTTCCATTCGAGATGCTAGTGGTCTTGCCCTGTCAATGAAAAGAGAAAAAAATAGACATATTAGAAAACATGTATACAATGTACAAAAATAATGTATGTATGTTTGTGTGGATGAATGAACTTTATGTATAGACGAACGTATGTATGTATGTATTCATGTACTTATATATGTACCTATATATGTACATAGGTATGTATGTATGGATCTATGTCTGTATGTCAGTTTGTCAGTATGTATATATATACACATACATACACTTACTGATTAAATATCAGTCAGCTTCAGTATCCATATTATCAATTAGCAAGCAACCCTAGCATATCAGCATTATCCAAACCACAAATATATCATGTTATACTTACAGAAAGCCATTCCTAGATTCCTAACAGGGGGGTTATTACTGTAACAAACAAAGATCTATATCAACAGTTAGCTCACCAGCAGATTACAAGCAACACCAGGAAGGGTTATATAAAAAAAAAAAAATAATAATAATAATAAATAAATAAATAAATAAAAAACTACATGCTATAGCTCAAAATCTGTCATGTGGATTCAGACAGCAAGCAATTGTCTAATACCATCTACAATCTTCTCATATCAGAATATCTCTTTTATATCTGGGTAATTCAACTGTTTCTTGTTGAAATAAAATACCAAACCTGTGAAAATACAAACACCACATAGGAGGAACACCGACATTATAACATTGTATGCAAAACTGACTTGATAAAAGCATGCTAGTCATTTATTTGTCATACCTGAAATACATTACTGAAGTTCTCTCCCTTTCTCTATTTCTGGTATCAACTTTCTTTTTCTTTTCTTTTTCATTATAATTTACATTTTCCCATTTTTTCTGATATTTCTTCCAAAAACTTCCTTCTTATTTCATTATCTCTCCTTTTCTCCTAATCTTTCTACCTGCTTCAACAATTGCCTTTCATCTTTATGAAAGACACTACCACATTTTAAAATATTTCCTCACACACAAGCTTCATCAACCAATTATGTTAATTTTTCTATTCCTCAATCTATCCCTCTGTCTGCATCTGTGCTGTATAATTTCCCTGAACCTTTTCCTTCTAATAGATGTGGCCTTGACTTTACTCATCTAGAACTGATAAAAACACTTGCCTATATCCTATCCCATACTTATGATCTCAAAATCAAAGAAAAAACAATATATTTATTTTACCCTTTCCTGAATGCGCTTTTTTACATTACAAGGGATGTGCGTACAGCAGACCTCTCAGGCTTACACTATCTATATCAAAATGCAATTACTTAAAAATAATACTTGAAAAATATAAATAAATCTTCTACAAACTCATAGAACACAAATTACATCTATTAATGGGACGAAATCATATGGTCTCGTAAAAGTCTTTTTGAGTCTGAGGAAAACAAAATTAGTTTGGGGGAAAAAAACATAGGTCCTCTTTTAAGAGGTTTCAGAGAGAAGAGAAAGAAGGAGGAGGAGGAGGAGGAGGAGGAGGAGGAGGAGGAGGAGGAGGAGGAGGAGGAGGAGGAGGAGGAGAAGGAAAAGGAAGAGGAAGAAGAGGAATAGGAGGAGGAGGAGGAGGAGGAGGAGGAGGAGGAGAAGGAGGAGGAAGAGGAATAGGAGGAAAAGGAAGAGGAAGAGAAATAGGAGGAGGAACAGGAACAGGAACAGGAGGAGGAGGAAAAGGAGGAGGAGAAGGAGGAGGAGGAGGAGGAGGAAGAGGAATAGGGGGAGAAGGAGGAGGAAGAGGAATAGGGGGAGGAGGAGGAGGAAGAGGAAAAGGGGAAGAAGGAGAAGGAAGAGGAATAGGAGGAGGAGGAAGAGGAGAAGGAGGAGGAGGAAGAGGAGGAGGAAGAGAAATAGGAGGAGGAGGAGGAATAGATGAAGGAGGAGGAAGAGGAGAAGGAAGAAGAATAGGAGGAGTAGGAAGAGGAATAGGAGGAGGAGTAGGAAGAGGAATAGGAGGAGGAGGAGGAGGAGGAGGAGGAGGAAGGAAGAGAAATAGGAGGAGTAGTAGGAAGAAGAGAGGGAGTAGGACAAGAATCAGGAAATGGGTGAGTAGAAGGAGAAAGAATAGGAGGAATAGGTGGAGGAGAAGGAGGAGGAGTAAGAGGAGGAAAAATAGGTGAAGGAGGAGGAAGAGAAGGAATAAAATGAGGAGTAGGAGGAGAAGGAAAAAGAGGAGGAAGAAAAGGAGAAGGAGGAAAAGGAGGAGGGGAGGGAGGAGGTGAAAGAAAAGGAGACTGGCAAATAAGAAAATATATATATATATATATCTTGAGGATGAATAAATAAGTAAAAGGAAGATGCAAATCAAAGAAAGGGAAAGAAGAATAAGAAAAAAATAACAGTCTAATGCACAAAAACCATCTCTCACCCCATTCCCACCGCATAGCACTGACTTACCTAAATCGCACCACAGTTCTGCCAATCTGCTCTCCCTTGGCCACATGAGCAAAGGCCACTTCTGCATCCTGGGCGGAATAGGCTTTATCAACTACTGCCTGCAGGCGCCCTGCATCCACGAGGGGTGCGACACTCTCCAGGACGTGACCGCACACCTCTAGAGTGCCCCATCGCCCTCCTGTTAGCCATGGTGCCTGTGGGATTCAAGTAATGGAAACTCACAGGTTATTATCATGATATATTGATGAAACAATGATCATAATAATAAATATTAATAACAGTTTGATCAAACTATTACCAATAATAACAAAACACCTGCCAATATTACTTGTCATTCCTAATTCCCATCCATCCAAGCTACTAACCTGAGTGAACCAGTATCGCAGCCTCATGCCAAGGGAATACAAGGCTCCTGTTACATATCCATAAGAGTCCGATGCAAGCTGAGACGACGTGGCAGTGACAACCAGTCCCCCAGGAACACAATGTTTCAAGCATGATTCATGTAGCACCTCACCCACGGTATTTAGGATGACGTCATACCTGTCAAAGTTAGGTCACAAGGTAAGAACCAATATGAAATTTCTATTTCAAGACAGTGAGAGGTTTTACAGAAAAAAGGTAGGGGGATATTCACATATACCAGGGAGTTCACATGAGAACTAATAATTATCATAAAACTTCCATAGCTATAAAAGACAATCTTCCAAAAACTCTACTGTAACTGAACTCATTTCCATATAACATAGACAGCTTCACAAGACCTTACTTCTCTCTTAGCATAAGTTCCTTATCGAAGTTGGAATTGTCGTATGTGATGACGTCATCAGCACCAAGCATGTGGGCCAGAGGAGCAGCACGTGAAGACACCGTTGTCGTCACATGACCTCCCCAAGCCCTCACTAACTGTATAGCCACAACACCAACACCTGACACACCAGCGTGCACCAATATCCTGTAGTAATGGTGCTGGTTAGCTTATGAATGCATTTCATATTTTACTATTATGATTAAATCTAATATTTGGCAAATATGCTGCTCAAAAGTTTTATCAGATTCTATCTTTAAATATACATACACAGATTAAATTGAGAGATAGATGGATGGATCGATAGATATAGGTAGAAGTCCAAAAAAGGAGAGCAAACATGACAAAAAAAAAAGAAAAAAAGGGCCAAACCTAAAAGAAAGAGAGAAACAAAGATGATAACCCTAAGAATGATAAAGAAAGAGGTAAACTCAGCACCCCCAAAACCTTACCTCTTTCCCGCAGTGGAGTCAGGTCCCAAGCCGCCCTGTGTGACCAGGGCATCCCAAGCCGTCATAATACTGTAGGGCAAAGCAGCTGCCCCTTCAAAGGTCAACTGCGATGGCTTAGGGGCTACCAGGTCGTCAGCCACAACTACATATTCGCTTAGGGTCCCTGGGTGATAGAATGGGCAGGCCAACCACACCTGTGAGAGTTGACAGGAGATGCATGGTTTTATAATGAATAAAAATAATAATCAGGGAATATCTGATAAAAAAGTGAAAAATACAATTCAAAAAAATATAATAATAAAACTGGTCTTTCCTAACATCATTTCAACACATAATGATGGGTTCTGTCATTACAGTTTCAGTACAGCTAATGAGGACATGATCTAGGGAGCTTTACCACTTAACAGTGTTATCTAAAATGGTTTCCTGTTCTTTTCAGCCCTATTTGATCTCTGAATGTAATAAAGTAAATGATTTGATCAATATTGAGCAGCTTCACAATAACAAACTTTTAATCCTATAGTAAACTGTTCATACAATCAAAATAATTTTATCATATATGAATGTATTTATCTCAGAAATACAATGATACTGTTGCTGTTAATGAAGAACATGTTATAAGCAAAGTATAATAATTATCATCATTGCTGACATAACAGCCTTATCAAAAGTGTAACTCAAACCATTACTATGCTTAGCTCTACATCAAACAACACAATCAATGATGCCATTAAAAAAATATTTCCTTTTATCAAAACTAACAAACTACAGCCTCCATTGCAGGACCTACCTCATTGCCCTGTTCCACCTTGGTCACATTCTTGCCAACAGCGACAACAATCCCCGAGCAGTCTCTTCCCAACACAACCGGAAACTCTCCTCCTGTATTCTGGAGGGAAGAACAATAATAGAAAATATTTCTTTTCCTTTCTTTTTTTTTGCAATAGAGGAACATTGAAAATAAATAATTGATGAAATTGTGCCATTCCAATAGAGTTGTGTTTGAAATACCCTTACCCTTAAGATAACAAACAAGATCCCAATTGTGTAATGATTCTTTCATTATCTTTTAATATATCCCCTATACTTTTTAACCCCTATAAGGAGGGACGTCTTATGATCTGACATAGAAATGCACTATGCAATCGCTTTTATAAATCTTAATTAAATAGTTGTATCTTTGGAATCTATAAGCTCCATGACATTACTTCAAAATATTACAATCATTTTCTGACATACTGTTGAATATTGGTACAGAATGTGTATGTCTTCATCTGAACTCCCTTTACCCCCCCCCTAAAACACACACACACACACACACACACACACACACACACACACACATACACATACACATACACATACACATACACATACACATACACATACACACACACACACACACACACACACACACACACACACACACACACACACACACACACACACACACACACACACACACACACACACACACACACACACACACACACACACTACCCTTCAAGACTCCCTCTCTCACCGGATTGTACTTATTGAGTTGTCGCCGGAGTACACGCCCGTACCCTTCTGCCACCTTGATGTCGAGGTAGTCGATCCCTGCCGCCTTCACCTGCACCAGCACTTGGTTTGGCTGCACGATCCGCGGGGCCACCACATCTTCCACAACTCCAATAGCCTGTGTTAGGAGGGGGAGAGGAGGAGGAATGTCACTGGATGTTGGACATGTGTGAGGAATGAGAAGTTTGATCTGTTTTTCAATCTCTGACTTAAAACGTTTGTTTGGTCACTTGTGAAATACATGAAAAAGTACGATATTGTTAAATATTTGCTGTTGAGTGAGTTGGTTAATGTATTTACTTGAACATTATTTAACACAATGTATTGATTCAGCTAAGTACATTATATATTTTTGTAAAAACTTTTCTGTTTCTATGTTCATGACCTTTTATTATACTTAACTTTATAAAAAACAGATTAAAATTAACGCTTACACAAAATATAAAAATTCTTTAAGATAAAACATCATTCTTCCATATAAATATGATATCAATCCTTGCATGAACAAGCAACCAGTTACAAATGAAAATAAATTAACCAAACTCCAATACAGCAGTTAATCTCAACAGTACAAGTACCTAAAAATGTGTCATCCTAATTCTACATCTCCAGAAAGTCCCTTTTAACCAAATGTAACATCCTACAAAGCACCATTTGCTGCAACTAATCAACTGCACAACCATTAAGTGGCACATATAGCAAAATATGTCACCCAGCAGGCAAGTGTAAATATAAAAAGCCTTAAAATAACTGGTCTGTAATCAGAACACACCAAAGAACATTTGTTAAAAACATCAGAAAAGAAAATACAAATATATTCCAGAATATTTTATAAGCAACATCAATAATAATATCAAATAAACTTTCTAGGCTGAATGTCAAACACAGCTGTATTATTGCAACCAATGATAAGGAATTCTGTCAAATCAAATGCATATATACATCCCAACTCATCCCCATGCTAACCATTGTTCCTCATCGGTTCCTGATGACCCTTCTACAATCTATGCCCACCTCTTCTACTAATGATGACTTTATAGTCCTTCACCATGATCTACATTCATTGGAACACTGAGAGGAACTCTCCTTCACCAGGCAAATATAAAGTTCTTAAGATTCACACACTGTTACACATATCAAAATACATTTACATATTACATGGACAGCTTTTACCATCTGTCACTATCTATCCACATTTCATAAACCATACAATAGAAAGCATACTACACTGAAATACCTGAGAAATAATTTTCACACCTGTACCCAAAATATTGAATACAACTTGTAACCCACTTCTGCAGTGAAAAGGCAGAACGCATTAACTCCAAAAATGCGATTTTTATGAATTTGGTATCTGTGGAATCGTCATTTAAAGACGAATTTTGATACAACCATCATGGTGTCTGAATGTCAATAAAGTTATAGTCAGTTTTGTATATCGATAACAATGATAGGAGTAAATATACATGCAGCCAAACCTATAATATTGATTTTCTCAAAACATGGATTTTGGAGTTAATGCATTCTGCCTTTTTGCTGCAGACTTGTACTGTACTGCAGTGTAGCATCAACACATACAGTATAATACTAATAGACTAAACATCACTGAAAAAGCTGATCCATTACAAAACACTAGAAATTATAGTATAAACAACTGAAACAAAAGTCCAGAAAAATCTGAATATCTAAAACCCTACAACACTTGAACAAACTGAAACAGAACCATATCAACCTCAATAAACAACGTACACAGTGTAAACACTCATAATACTTGAGGAAAAAGGCACACACACAAACACCATACATGCCACATCAACACAGACACTACAGAGCATCTACCATAAAGTCCTAAACAAGCTCCTTCAAGGCAGTACTATACATTAAACACAATCACATTCAGAGGACGTTTCAGCATCAAGAAAGTACACACATGCAGCAACTAAAATCTGTGTTTAAACAGCCTCTCATGAGTTTAAAAGTATTATTTTTTCCCTCAAAAATCAGTATTCTTTTCATAGCAAACCCTTGAGATAATGTTCTGTAATCTTCATTATGAAAATCAGAAACATTTATGGAATACTGAAATAGTATCAAACCCTATCAAATCATCGGTATCTGCTTCTGACAGGAAACTAACCGAGAGAATGAATGTAACTACAAGAAAGTGGACTCTAGCAAAAAGAAAAAAGAAATTAGTATATATATATTTTTTTCCTATATAGCATTTTTTAAATTTTTTCTACACAGTAGAATGTTTTATCATTGAAAGTGCAGACTTATCTCAGAATACTTAGAAAACTACTATACAAACCCCCCAAATATGAAGTGCTATGTAGAAACTCTACTTTCATTTGACAATTATATATCAAAGGATATTACAGCAGAAATGACCAACATATATATCATATATATCATATATATATATATATATATATATATATATATATATATATATATATATATATATATATATATTTATAACCACACTAATTATCAAAGAAAAGAGCAGACCTGAATGAAGAGCACATACTACAAACCCCTTTTACACAGGACCAAACTACAAGGCAGAGATTACCCACAATGCACCTTCAAACAGTTCTAAGGAATATAGCACAAAGCAGTAAGACAAATCAAACCTCAAGTCCCCTGTAACTGTTGGTGACCACTGCTCTCATGCGTTGCGGTGCAACTACACTGCTGCGGAGTTTCATGCCCACCGTTATGCCTATGATGCCCCCAAAGAAGAAGCAAACGCCTCCAAAGTACATGTGCGTTCGGGTCACTGCGGAAGATGCAGAAGATGGTGGTTGCAGTGCTT
>BOPN01001766.1:257500-260000 GCA_017312705.2 Penaeus japonicus | reverse complement strand
TTCTCTGCGAATACGTGAGGAAAAAAGATATTTTCACTTAACGTAGGGAACAAAATTCCCATTTCTAAAAGTGTTAATTGTTTTAATTACATTATAAGATTTTCATTTTTTTATTCCACTTAATTAAAGTAATGAAGATATACATTTCACAGTCGGATCATTTTCTTTTATGTTTTATTTCTTTCTCTTGTTTTGCCTTCGTTTTATTTTCTTCCTTGTACTCTCATTTTGTTTCTCCTTCTTTCGTTCTCTCTCTTTCTCTTCCTCTCTCTCTCTTTCTTTCTCTTTATTTGTCTCTTTCTCTCTCTCCCTTTCTTTTTCTTTCTTTCTATTTCTTTCTCTCTCTCTCTCTCTCTGTCTCTCTCTCTGTCTCTGTCTCTCTCTCTCTCTCTCTCTCTCTCTCTCTCTCTCTCTCTCTCTCTCTCTCTCTCTCTCTCTCTCTCTCTCTCTCCCTCTCTCTCTACTTCTCTTTCTTTTTCTCTCTCTCTTCCTCTCTTTTTTAGGAAAGTATTTTCATTTTCCTTCGTGTTTCTCCAGCGACGCGACCCGGATCCTTGTCTAATTACATTCCAACCTTCCTAAGCATCCTCTGCTTAGAAGGATCTTAAAAAAAAAAAAAAAAAAAAGGGAGGGGGGAGGGATAGGAGAAAAAAGGAAGACAAAACAGGGAGCTCTCCGTCTCCGTCTTCTCAAATCTTCATCTTTCTTGATTTTTTTTTTTTTTTTATTTTATTTTATTTTTTTTTTTTTGAGAGAGAGAGAGAGAACAGTCCCCCATTTATGGCGAGATCTTTTAAGGTGTCTAGCTCTCGAAATGTCAAGGTGTTTGGTACTTGAAAGTTCAAGGTGTGTGGTCCTTGGAATTTCGTGGTATATAGCTCTTGAAATTTCAAGGTGTCTGGCCCTCGAAATTTCATAGTGTCTGGCCCTCGAAATTTCAAGGTGTGTGGCCCTCGAAATTTCAAGGTGTCTAGCCCTTGAAATTTTAAGGTGTGTCGCCCTTGAAATTTCATGGTGTCTGGCCCTCGAAATTTCATGGTGTCTAGCCCTCGAAATTTCAAGGTGTCTGGCCCCTGAAATTTCAAAGTATCTGGCCCTCGAAATTTCTCTTGCTGAATATGATAGCTGTGTTCTCGCGTTCCTACAATTGACCTCTCGCCGGAGTGGTCTTCGTATAATGCGTTTTGTACGGGGGTAACGGGTCTCGCTGTTTGTCTCTCTGTTTTTTTTTTTTCTTTTTTTTCATTTTATCCTTTCTCTTGCTATCCCTCTGTCTCTGTCTTTGTATCCGTCTCTATCTGTTTCTGTCTTTGCCTCTGTCTCTGTCTCTCTCTTTCTCTATCTGTCTCTGTCTCTGTGTATCTGTGTCTCTGTCTCTCTCTCTCTTTCTCTCTCTTTATATATCTATATATATCTTTACATATCCACACACACACATACATATTTGTACACACATGTATGTATGTGTGTACAAATTTTCACATTCACTTCCATCATTTTCTTCCACGACAAATTTTATTTATTCAGATCCAAAATGGAGACATATAGTCAAGTCATATTTAAATATATAGGCTTGCAACGAGCCAAGCATGTGTGAGAAATTTTGGCAGTAAGATTCCTCATATGCTGGGACAGGTACATTTATTTCCATGTTGTCATGAGCTTTGCCAAGACGTATATGTCTTTTTTTCTTCTTCTTTTCTCTCGTTCTCTTTTCTTCCTCCTCTTTTGATATTTGGTTAAGATTTACTCATGACATGAGTCATGTTTGAGGTGAACAGTATGAGGTTACGCTTTCCTCTATTTTTCTTCTTTGCTTATTTCTCTCTCTTTTTTTCTATTTCCACTTCGTTTTTTATCATATTTTGATTTATGTTATTGTTGTTGTTTTCCACTTACCAGGCCTATAATTCAACGTATGCTGTGTCTCCTTTAACTTAAGGGATTTCCAGACCCTCTATGCATCATATGAATTCAAATGGACGTTACATCATAAAAAATCTCAGTGTTTCCATTTTGAAACGAAATACAAATTCAGAGACCAGCATTCCCCCTTTTCCCTCTATTTTGAACAAAGTACTCTCTCCATCCCCCCCCCCCTCCCCCTCCCCCTCACACCCACTCCCACCCCTTAAAAAAGAATAAGAATTAGAATCTTTTCTTTTGAAATCTTTTCCTCGGGTTTTACGGAATGTTCAGGGCCGTTATCCCTAAAGGCATTATGGGTACCTATTAGCATTACATCCCGAGAGACCAAGAGGCCTCGCCCTATTCGGTCTTAGGAGTCTTGTGTTTTTCTTTTGTTTTTTTCCCGTCTCTTTTCATTCCTTTTTCTTCTTTTTTCCCCTTGTCATTCCCCATAGGTCTTCATATATCTCTCCCTTCTCCGTTTATCTCTCTTTCCCTTCGTTTCGGTTTCTTAGCTATGTCTTGTTTTGTGTCTACTCCGTTTCGTGGTGCGCACTGGCGACTGTCCCCTTGGCATCTACGATAATCACGA
>BOPN01001766.1:240000-250000 GCA_017312705.2 Penaeus japonicus | reverse complement strand
ACAAACACAAACAAACAAAACAAACAAAAAAACACACAAAACGAAACCTAAAAACACACACACACAAAGAAAAAAGTTCAATACAAACACAAACAAACAAAACGAACAAACACACACAAAACGAAACCTAAAAACACACAAATAAGAAAAAAAGTTCAATGCAAACACAAACAAAAACACACGAAACGAAACCTAAAAACACACAAATATGAAAAAAAAAGTTGAATACAGACACAAACAAACAAAACGAACAAACAAACACACAAAACGAACACAAAACGAAACCTAAAAACGCACACCCCCGTTTAATAAAAAAAAAAAAAAAAAAAAAAAAAGATCTTCCGAGTCTCTTTTCTTTCTTTCTTTCTTTTCTCTCTCTTTCTCTCTCTTCCTCTCTCTATCTATCTGTGTGTGTGTGTGTGTGTGTCTCTTTCACTGTGTATCTACTTGTATGTCCACTGTGTCTGTCTGTTTGCCTATCTGTGTTTTTATAGTTATCTATATATATATATATATATATATATATATATATATATATATTTTTTTTTTTTTTTTTTTTTTTTTTTTTTTTTTTTACTTTTTTCACACTCTCTTTTTCTGTTTTATTATTTTTATCTTTTTCTTCTGGGTTTCTCTTTTTTTTAAGAATTTGCTGAAGCCTCCAGGAGTGATTGTTCGTTGCAACATAGAAAAAAAATCAGGGAAAATTTTAGGTGAAAAAAGTAATAGATACAAGAAAACCCATCAACAGGGGATTGCTTTTTGTATTTTTTTATTTTCATTATGTAACATTTTTATTTATTGTAATTCAGCCACTCCTTTGATGTTCAACAGACCTGATGTGTGTTTATGCAACGAGGAGTGAAATAGCACTTTCGATATATATAAAAACTTTTCAGTATTGAAAAAAGCTTATGTATATGCTCTCTCTCTCTCTCTCTCTCTCTCTCTCTCTCTCTCTCTCTCTCTCTCTCTCTCTCTCTCTCTCTCTCTCTCTCTCTCTCTCTCTCTCTCTCTCTCTCTCTCTCTCTCTCTCTCTCTCTCTCTCTCTCTCTCTCTCTCTCTCTCTCTCTCTCTCTCTCTCTCTCTCTCTCTCTCTCTCTCTCTCTCTCATTCTCTATCTATATTTCTTTCTCTTTTCTTTCTCTCTATCTCTCTCCCGCTCGCTCTTCTATGTGATACACGTTAAGAGGGGGATGGACGTAACTATGAATGTTACTTGATACTTATCATTGAAAAAAGTATTAAGCGTGTTCTTTGTGTTCTTCTTGTAGTTTATGGTTACATGGATGAGTTTACTCATGATTCTGTTATTCATAGTGCGTATGCGTTGGTGTATATGATAACTTATGTAGACGTATTTACCGCATATATAGATATGTACATAATATACTTACGTCTGTGTATGCCTACGCATATGTACACACACAATCACACACACACACACACACACACACACACATACACACACACAAACACACACACACACACACAAAACACACACACATACACAGACGAACAACCAAACGCAAAAGTATACGTGAATGTGTCTATCAAAGGGACTCTCTGCTCTCTTCTTCCATCTCTTTCGCCCTCTCCGTTTCTCTCTCTCCTTTTCCTTTCTTTCTTCCCTCCTCCTGTGTTCGTTCTTGTCTTGTCTCCTTCTCCACTTCCTTGACGCCTCTGCTTTATCTGTTCTCTCACGTCCCACATCGTTTCTTGCCTCTTGTCTCTTCTCCCTAATCCCCGAATTCATTCCACTCATCTTCCCCTTTCCTATCTTTCCCACATTATCCACTTTCTCTCTTCCTCATTTCTCTTCCTTCCCTCTTGTCTCTCTCATCTTTTCTTTGACTCCAACTCCCCCTCCCTCTCATTCTCTTTCTCTCCCATCTTCCTTCCTCGTTCTCCTTTGCCGAAGATTCTGACCTCAGATGTCTATTTGAGAGGCCATTTTAAGTCATTTGAAATAAATTGATGAGTCGTAGAAGGGTAATAAACGAAGATAAATGAGGGAGTGGAGGAGAAAACAGAGAAGTAATGATCAAGGGATTGAATTTTGTCATTGGGATGAATGGAAGGAGAATGTAAAATGAAAAAGAAGAAGAAGAAAGAAGAAAAATTGTAACGGACGGTGATTGACGGGGACAAAAGGATGGATAGAAGGAAAATGATAGAAAATGAGGCTTATAGGGGATACTATAGAAAAAGGTAATGACAATGAAAGAAGAAGGAAGAAAGCACGAACAAAAATAAAAGAAAGAAGGAAGAAAATAGGGGGAGACAGATAGACAGGAGGAGGGGGAGAGGGGGATAGGACAATAGACAGTCCAAGACAAAGACAGAAAAAAGCGGAAGATGGAAGATGATATATAGGAAGGAAATATTAAGATGACAGACTGGCATGCTGACTGACACGTGTTTATTATCGGGCAGCATCAACACCTCCCTATGCTTGTCTTCAGCTGTCATATCAGCGCCTTCTCTTTCAACACACTCATTCGCCATCACTCATTATGATCTCCTACGCATGTGCTTTCTTCGTCGTCTGCCTTTTTTCTTCTTTTTTTCTTATTAATCCTTTCGTTTTTCTTATTCTCCCTCTTCTTCTATTCTTTCCATCCTCTTCCCTTACTATTATTCTTAACTTTCCTCTTCTTCTTACTTCCTCATCTCCTATCTTCTTATCGCTTTCTTTTCCTCTCTCGTGTTCTTCCATTCTACTCTTCCTTCCTCCCACCTTTTTCATCTCTCTCTCCTTCCCTTCCTACTCCTTCTCCTCCTGATTCCCTTCTTCCCTCATCCGCCCCTGCGACCTTTTCTTCTCTATCTCACTCCCTTCTTACTTCCTCTCTCTTCCCTCCCTTCCTCCCCATCCTTCCATCCCATCCTCCCTCTCTCCCTACCCCCTCTCCCTCTTTCCCCCCTCTTTCCTCCCTCCCTCCTTCCCTCCTCCCCTACCCCCTCCTCTTCCTGATCTGACCTTACACTACCCGGCAACAAGGTTACGTGGAGAAGGTCCAAAGGTCACACATCCGGGATGAGACAGGCGTGTGTGTCACTGACATTTCGGTAGTTCCGATCACTGAGGTATATGTCGTGGTCTTAATTCCGCGTTAGTTTGTCTTGAATAGAACATAAGACTGAGATAGCTTTGGGAACCGAGCAGCGGCTGTGTATATGTTGAATCTCTTTTATATAAAGGTGAATTAGATTATGGTTGATTGCTTGTAAATTTGATGAGATATCGTGGGGAGTGAATGTGAAAGAAGAGTAGATGATGATAACGATAAATGAGACACGATGATGCATGTAAAAAAAAGGAAAATTATAGTTATGAAGAGGGGTAGATTTGAAACATTTATTTGATTTAAATAAAGCTATATATATCCTATATAAATTGGAACTCGAAAAGAACTCTGGGCTTTTTTCTTTATTCTCAAAGGCAAAAGTTTGTCGTTGTAAACCCGAAGCTCTTTTGGACGGACGGACTTTAAAATCCAAGTTGAGATTACAAACCCAAAAGGGAACCTGTACTTGGTGATTACTTGGACTTTGAGACTAGAGTGGGAACAAGCATTGTGTTTGTTCTTGTTTTTATGAGAAGCCCGTCTGCCTTGTTGTTTTTGTTTGGATTGAACCTTTTTTTGTTACCCCGTGGGTTAGCTTAGGCTATGTTGTTCATCTATTCATTGTTTTATTGCATTTGGTGCGTTATTGTTGTACTCTTTTAAACAAAGAAACCAGTATGTACAGCACTGTCCTAGCTCCTAGGCCTACCCACACACCAACACATATATAAGTACACACACACATAAACACACACACACAAACACTCACAGACACAAACTCGTTTTTTTTATATATATAAAGAGAGCGAGAGAGAAACCTATAGTGTGCCGAGGAGCTTCTTCACAAAGGTCTCATGACACTACAATCAGCACTGGTGAACAAAATACCACAACAATAAGCCACATTATATAAAAGAAAATTACGAATATTTTAGCGTGAAATCTGGTTAAAAATTTCATTCGAAAAGATGATCTAGAAAAAAAAAAAAAAAAAAAAAAAAACATTACGAGGAAGACCCGTTCTGCGAAAGGTTAACTCTGAATTATTTCTCTTCTTGCTTCCATCTCTCTCCTCTCCTCGTTACCAGTCTCGCCTCTCTCTTCCTTCTCTCTTCCATCACTTTTTCCTTCCCTCCTTCTCCATCTCTCTCTTCTCCTAGCTACCAGTCTCACTTTTCTTCTCCTTCTCACCTCCTCCATCTCTCCCTTCTCTTCCATCATTTTCTCCTTCCTTCCTCCTCCATCTCTATCCTCACTATCATTCTCAGCTCTCTTCTCCTTCTCTCTTCCATCACTTTCTCCCTCCCCCCTCCTCTATCTCTCTCCTCCCCTCACTATCACTCTCACCTCTCTTCTCCTTCTCTCTTCCATCACTTTCTCCCTCCCCCCTCCTCCATCTCTCTCCTCTCCTCACTATCACTCTCACCTCTCTTCTCCTTCTCTCTTCCATCACTTTCTCCCTTCCCCCTCCTCCATCTCTCTCCTCCCCTCACTATCACTCTCACCTCTCTTCTCCTTCTCTCTTCCATCACTTTCTCCTTCCTTCCTCCTCCATCTCTCTCCTCTCCTCACTATCACTCTCACCTCTCTTCTCCTTCTCTCTTCCATCACTTTCTCCTTCCCTCCTCCGTCACTGCCAAAGGCATTTTCACCTTCGACCTGGCCTCCTTATATTACACATCCACCTGACTCTCCTCCGGTTAATCCACACTCACTCCTTTATTTTCAACTCTTCGCGTTTAGTCGCCCTTTTTCTTTCTTTCTTTCCCTCTCTTGTGTGTGTGTGTTTTTTTTATTATTATTACTATTATTTTTTAGGTTTTACTTGCGTTGTTTTTATTTTACTTTCCTTCTCATTATCATCGTAATTATTTTTCCTTTTGCTTCGTTGTCTTTCGTTATTTCTCCACCTTTTCTTCTTCTTTTTCATTTATTCCAATTAATCTTCTCCTTCGTCTCTTCCATATGAGCCTCTTTATACACGGCCCCTCTCTTTCACCCATTACACTCTCCCCAACCTTCTCCCACACACTGGTCCCCTTCTTCCTCCTTCGCTCTTCCCCCTACCTTCTCCTACACCCTATCCTCTTCTTCTTCCCCTACCACATTCCCCTCCTTTTTCCCCTACCACATTCCCCCTCTTTCTCATACAAACATCGCCTCTCTCCTCCATCTGCAAACATCACCCCCCTCCTTTCCCCCATATTATCTCCCTCTCCTTTCCCCCCATATCCTCCTCCTCCACTCTTCTTCTTCTCATCTTCTTCTTTCTCCTCTTCCACCCTTATCTTATTCCTATTCTTCTCCACCTTCTCCTCCTCCTTCTTTTTCTTTTCTATCCCGATACCACAAGGTGTTGTCTGTCTCCTCCTTTCTCCCTCCACCTCCTCCCCCACCTCCTCCCCCTTTGCCCCCCCCCCACTCCCCCCACACACACTCCCTCTCCTTCCCCTCGTCAACAAACTCCCCCCATCCTCCCCATCCTCCCCAGCACAAACATCCCCCTTCTCCTTTCCTCCTTTCCTCCCTTTCCTCTTCCTTTCCTCCTCCATTCCTCCTCTTCCTTGCCCCCTTCCTCGTCCTTTCCTCTTCCTTTCCTCCTCCTTTCCTCCCCTTTCCTCGTCCTTTCCTCTTCCTTTCCTCCTCCATTCCTCCTCTCTTCCTTGCCCCCTTCCTCGTCCTTTCCTCCTCTCTTCCTTGCCCCCTTCCTCGTCCTTTCCTCTTCCTTTCCTCCTCCTTTCCTCCTCTATTCCTCCTCCCCTCCTTCCTCTTCTGTTGAGCGTAAGTGGCCAAGTTACTGTAACGTCAGAGGAGCAGGACCTAAACCCAGATTAGGTAACGGGGACTACGGCACTCCACTGCTCGCGAGGCATTGTGTGTCTTGAGGTGGATTAGGAGGAGGAGGAGGAAGAGGGAGGAAGAGGAGGAGGAGGAGGAGGAGGAGGAAGGGAAGGAGGGAGAGGGAGTAGGAGGAGGGGTAGGAGGAAGAGGAGGGAGACGGAGGAGGAGGAGGGAAAGGAGGAGAAGGAGGAGGAGGAGGAGGAGGGAGAGGAGGAGGAGTAAGGGAATGGGGAAAGAGGAGAAGTAGTGGGGGGGTGGGGGTAGGGAGGGGAGGGGAGTGGTAGTGGGAGAAGGAGAAGGGGTAGGGGAGTGGGAGAGGGAAGAGAGAAAAGGAAGGAGAGGGAGAGAGAGAAAGTGGGAGTGAGAAAGGGAGAAAGGAAATGCAAGAGAAGGAGGAGGTGGAGGAAGGAGGAAAAGGGAAAAGGGAGTATAAGATGATTGTTGTGGTTGTGGTTGAAGGGATGGGTTGTGATCAGCTGGCTTGGGAAGTCATAGTGTCGGTAGTTCCTCAAGACAGTTTACGCAACTGGGAGCGAAATTTTATGACTTATAGCGTATTGATAGGAATGTTTAAGGGTCAGGGTGACTGGTCAGCGAATTTAAGGTTTGACGCTGATAGTGAGTAATTTAGGGTTCAATGCGGATGGTGAGTAATTTAGGGTTTCGTGTGGATGATGAGTAATTTAGGGTTTAGTGCGGATGGTGAGTAATTTAGGGTTTAGTGTGGATGGTAAGTAATTTAGGGTTTAGTGTGGATGATGAGTAATTTAGGGTTTAGTGCGGATGGTGAGTAATTTAGTGTTTAGTGGGGATGGTAAGTAATTTAGGGTTTAGTGTGGATGATGAGTAATTTAGGGTTTAGTGCGGATGATGAGTAATTGAAGGTTGAGGACAGCCGGTGAGAACATTTCATATTGAAGTATATCTGGTGAGAACAATTTAGAGTTGAGAACAGCTGGTGAGGACAACTGAGCGTTGAGGACATCTGATGAGGGCAATTTAGGATAAAGTTCAGACAATTAGGACAATTTAGGGCTGAGGACAGCAGATGAGATCGATATAGGAGGACAATTTAGGGTCAGAGACTAATGAAAACTAATAAAACATAACTTAACAAAGAAGACAGCTGACGTGAAAAAGAAACAACAACAACCTTAAGATTAAGAACAGCTGGTTAGGAGAAATGATGGGTTTAAGGCAAGGCACATACACCACGTGGGCTTCAGTGCAGACCAACCTGCCAGATTCCTCCAGACTACCTGGGAAGGATGATCTGCAGGTGAAACGGCCAGACTAACTCACAGAGCACGCTCATTAAGGGAAAGGATTATTTAATCATTTCATTAAAGACAATCATGAAGCTTTGGGCATGATGGTGTAAGTGATGTTGATCGTGAATAATCGATACGATGAGGATTGTGGAAAATGCGCAAGGCTTATATTTTGTTTGGTTTCGGAGTGGTGTCTTGGATTTGATACATATACAATGTACACACACACACACACACACACACACACACACACACACACACACACACACACACACACACACACACACACATATATATATAGATAGATAGATAGATAGATAGATAGATAGATAGATAGATAGATATGTGTGTTTTTGTGTGTGTTTGTGTGTGTATGTATGTATGTATGTATGTATGTATGTATGTATAAATGCATATATGTCTGTAGAATAAGGAAGAGAAAACAAAAGAAAAGAAAAGGGTAGGAGCGAAACGCCAAACGGGGAAGTAAGGGGTTAGAAAAGGATAAAAGTGAGGGGGAGAAAGGACAAGAAACGAGGGGAGTATGGAGAGGGGACGAGGGGAGAGGGGGGATGAGAGAGGGGAGAGGAGGGATGAGAGAGGGGAGAGGGGAGAGGGGAGATGAGAGAGGGGAGAGGGGTGAAAGGAAACTTATGAAGGAGAGATGGGACCCGCAGGAAACCGCCCCTTAATTCAGTAGTTGTTTGTTTCTTTGTCCTGGAGTGACTAGAGGGAACCCTGAGGGATGGCAGAAGTTAGTGAAGTGTGAGCAACGCGATAACGGATGCGGGAGACAGGATAGGGGATAGGAAGGATCAAAGAGGTAGTATAAAAGAGAGGAAAGGTGAGGGAGCGAGAAAGGGGGATATTTTTTTCTTTTTTTTGTATTTGTTTCCTTGTTTCTTTTGCGTGTGATGGGTATGAACTCCCATCTCTACGCGTTCAATACAAATCTGAACTTTAAAACATTCACTACACATTTACTTCCTCATACACACCTTAATTTCCTCTAAACATCTATAACTATCTCAATTCTATATTGATATTATTTCTGATATTACTATTATCTTTAAATGTCGGAAGATGGAGTCACGCATCAGCATTTCACCCTAATTCCGCACATGTTCAGTATGCATCTCAAATCCTTCATCAACACCTAATCATCCTGCAAGCATCTATAAAGGGGATTTTGTGTATTTGTTTCCTTGTTTCTTTGTGTGTGCAGTGTATGAATAAGGGTTTAATAAATATCTAAACTTTTTTTTTTATCTACGCATAAAATTCCTTTCAAAGAACTACTTCAGTCTCATCTTCCAATTATTTCACCATATTTCAGTCCCACATCTTGCGATCATTCCATCACGACAACACCCCCAACCCCTCTCCTCTCCCCCCCTATCCCATCACCTACCCCCCTCTCTCTCCCCTATCCCAACACCTCCTCCCCTCCCCTCTCTCCCCCCTATCCCACCACCCCTCTCTCCCCTATCCCCCCACCCCCTTCCCCTCCCTTCTGTCCCCCCATCCCACTACCCCTCTCTCCCCTATCCCCCCACCCCCACCCCTCTCTCCCCCCTACCTCCACCCCCTCCCACCACCCCCTTCCCTCTCTCCCCTCCCTCCCCTCCCCCCCCCTATCCCCCCACCCCCACCCACCCTACCCCTAATTGTCGGAAGTCGCATTCGCCGAGAAGCTGCATCTCACGCTTACCCTTTTCTCCTTCCAGCTACGCAAGCCGGTGTCCACCTTATCGATCTCTGGTGGCTCGATGAAAGGCGGCACGGGCGGGGGAGGCGGGCGAGGAGGCGAGGGTGAGGACCCAGCCATAGCACTGGTGGGCGTGCGCTCGGAATACCCTCGATACACGGAGGAGAAGACAGGCGGGGGCTCTGGGAAGACAGCCTCCTTCAGGCTCAAAAACAAGCCCAACGTCGGCTACCGTCTGGGGAGGCGCAAGGCCCTCTTTGAAAAGCGGAAACGGATATCCGATTACGCCCTCGTCATGGGCATGGTCGGAATCATCGTCATGGTCATTGAGAACGAGCTCTCCTCAGCCAACGTCTATACTAAGGTAAGCGAAGGCGTCCGTCTGGGGATTGACTTTGTCTTTTTAACTTTCTTCTCTGTCTCGTTTTTTTCTGATCTTTCTTTTCTCCTTTTCTTCTGATCTTTTTTTCTCCTCTTTTTCTTCTCTTTCTCCTTTTTTCTTCTTCTTCCCCTTTTTTCTTCTTCGCTTTCCTTTTTTCTACTTTTTTTTTCAAATCTACGACTACTTCTTTGATGTATCATTATCATTCTTCGTCATTTTCTGTTTCTTTTTTTTTTTAATTTGCCTTCTCTTCTTCTCCTTCTTCCTTCTTCTTCTTCGTCGTCATCGTCGTCGTCGCCGGTGACGTCTTCCCTCTTCTTCCTCCCTTGTGCAATCTTGACTTGTCCGAAGTTTTCTGATTGGGAAAACTATTTGGTAAGGATGAAGATGGAGTCTGTGCCTTTTTGAATTTCCTATATATTCCCACACAAACACACTAACATACACACACACACACACACACACACACACACACACACACACACACACACACACACACACACACACACACACACACACACACACACACACACACACACATAACCAAACAAACACACGCGAATATGTTAACATATAACCCTTCTTGCTATATAAACACGATATCCTGTAATCATAAACAGGAGAAATGATGCCTGACGCGACATTATCTTGTTCTTCGCATGATCAGCAAATGCAGGAGCTTCATTACGCTTTCTTTCTAATCATATCTATGTCATTCATCTTTTTT
>BOPN01001766.1:232500-235000 GCA_017312705.2 Penaeus japonicus | reverse complement strand
CATTTTTATTCGTCTTTCTCTCTCAAAAACGAAACAAATTGTTATGGTTTGTGGAAATGGAGACGGAAACCCTTGATTTAAAAGCAGAATTCATTGCAAATCACTTTGGCTATAAAACGAAAGGAGTTTTACGGTCATTGTAGTGCTAAAGAGAAATGCGGTCGGTTCGGTTTCGTTGCATGCAATAGCGATTATGGTGATCGAGTGGATAGAGATGAGGAAGGGGGTGATAATAATGGTACTTAAGAGGATGATTATGATGTGATTATGATAATGATTGAGATGGATAAAGATAATGATAATTGGGAGAATGATCATGATGATAATTATGATAAAAAAAACAGTTTTGATAATCATCATCATCATCACCATTATCATCATCATCATCATCATCATCACCATCATCATTATCACTGTTGTTATTATTGTTATTCTCACTAATGTTATAATTATGATAACTTTGCTAATTACAATGCTTATGTCATGATGCTGATATTCACTGTCATAATACATCTATGTTCTTCTTAGTTCCCATGTTTACGATTTATTTTGTTTTACACTTGGATTCGTAGTGCAACATTTGTTCTGCAGTTTGAATGTTGTTATTATCATGCAATATATTCTCGACCTTTAGAAAGATAGTTGTATTATATTCAAATTGTGTGTAATCCATGGTAACAACAAAAACAAGCACGTAAGCTATTTCAAAATTCGTTTACACTTTTATCACAAAGTTCAAGCACGGTGTAAATTGGAACACGCACAAACATTATGATCACTAAAAAAGTAAAAAAAGAAAGAAAAAAAAAATCTGAAAAGAGTTACTACGGAAAGCACATGATAATGTACTTATTATACTAAAGACCTTTTAGAGCACATAACATTTTTCAATATATTTATTTGCATCAAAATATAGGATAATAGTTTCCTTCAGTTTTTATTGTTATCATTATCATCATTGGTTTCAGCTGTAACAGTTGTAGTAGTAGTAGTAGTAGTAGTAGTAATATTAGAAGTAGTAGTAGTAGTAGTAGCAGCAGTGGTAGTAGTAGTAGTAGTGGTAGTAGTAGTAGTAGAAGTAGTGGTGGTAGTAGTAGTAATAGTAGTAGCATCAGTCCGAGTATTTAATTGTTATCATATTATTATCATACAATAATTTATTGGTACTATCTTCATCATCATTACTGCCCATATCATACCATTATCATTGTTGTTATTGTTATTATTATTATGATTATAATTGTCATAATCATAATTATTACCATTTTGTTATCATTATAATTATCATCCTCATTATCATCTTCATGGTTGTTGTTATTATTATCACTATCATGATTAGGATTATCATTACTATCATCACCATCATCATCATATTCAATCAAGTAAATCAAAACGTGTCTAGCCTAAAAAAAATATATGAAAGGAAAAAGAAAAAGAAAATGTAGGTTAGGTGTGAATTCCGAGCAGGGTAGCAATCTTTCAGTTGATATTAGTAATAGCAGAAAATTACTTCATAACTACATGTCTTTCAGGCAATAACATCAGTCAGGCAAAATACGACGAAGCAAAGGATTGAAAAGGATTGAAAAGGATTGAAAGAGGATTGAAAAGGATTGAAAAGGATTGAAAGAGGATTGAAAAAGGATTGAAAAGGGAAATAAATGAACATAATGCTCATTCCCAGGAGTGAACACCATCACAAAATGAACATCATAGGCATCATAACAAAATATGAAAAGGCATATGACAGGCATAAGAGAAATTAAACATATCGCTTTAACACTGACAACGATAGCATAGTGATGATGCCAAGAAGCCAAAAATCAAGCAAGATAAGATAAGAGAAGAAAGAGAACGATGATAATGATGATAATGATATTGATGATAGTAATGATAATGATTTTAATAATGACAATGATGAAAATGATAATAATACCAATAATATGATAATAATGATAATAATACCAATAATATGATAATAATGATAATAATACCAATAATATGATAATAATGATAATAATACCAATAATATGATAATAATGATGACAAAATGAATTATTCTGTCATGATAATAATGATAATGGTGATTATGATGATGATAATGATGATAATAATGTTGATAATGATTATAACATCATGACAACAACAACTATAATGATTATACAGATAAAGTACAACTAATGGTAACATAACGTGACCCATGGCAACACTTCAGAATAACTTCTTCCCACACCCCCCTTTCCCCCCCACTACCAAAAAAAAGAAAGAAAGAAAAAAAAGAACTTTTTATTTACCCCCCATAAACTCCTTATTAGCTTTGAATGAGACTCTTATATATTTTATTAAGCCTATAAAATGTGCCGTTCGGAACACCCGGAAGAGGTTTGACCCGCTCGTAGAGGGTGGAATACATACATAAATGTACATATTAAATGCGTACATGGCTAGTAGCCCTTGCATGTAGACAGGATTTTAGATTTCTTTGCTCAGTTTTAATTAT
>BOPN01001766.1:215000-217500 GCA_017312705.2 Penaeus japonicus | reverse complement strand
TGTGTGTGTGTGTGTGTGTATACATATATACATATATATGTACATATATATATATATATATATAGAGATATATATATACATATATATATATATACATATTATATATATACATATATATATATACATATATATATATATACATATATATATATATATATATATATATATACATATATATGTACATATATATATATACATATATATGTATGTATATATATATATATATATATATATATATATATATATATATATATATATATATATATATATATATGTATATATATATGTACATATATATACATATATATGTATATATATATATATATATATATATATATATATATATATATATATATATATATCATACACACATAAACAAACCGCTGTTATCATAACCCCCCCCCCCCTGTCACGTACACATGTAAAACCCAAGTACAACGTGGGCTTAAGCTCCCCAAGGCCAGGGCAGCGTGGGTGGGTGGCAGGTGGCTCTTCCTGGCATCTTAAGTACGAAATCTTGGCATTACCCAGCAGGTTCTGTCTCGTACTCTGCTCCTCGAAAGAATGGCTCGCTTCCCAGTGCTAAAAGCTCCGAGAATGAAGGCGAAAATGATGCGTTTTTCCACTTAGATATCAAACAGTACTGTGCTTGACGTCCTTGAGAAGAGTAACGTGCGGGGGTGGGGGTGGGAGTGGGTGGGTGGGGTTGGGTGGGGGTTAAGTGGGGGAGGGGGAGGGGGAGATTAAGGAGGGGTGTCAAAGGAGGGGGAGGGGGAAGGTGCTACAGGGATATGCAATTATTCAATTGGGTAAACTGGGTATAATGGGCATGATATTTCGTGTTAATTTCGAATTTCTTCTTCAAGTCAGCCACATCCCTCTTCAACTTAAATAAGGTTTAGGAAAACGAGTAACGTCTGGCGGTAAAAATAAAGACAAAAGGGAAATCAAATTAGAAAGTTGACAAACATCTGGCTCAGGGAAAAGGAAGGTACAAATCTCCCTCATTTCTGTCCCTAATCTAAGGCCCCATGAGAATGGCAGCCAACGAAATCTGACTGTTTTTTTCCGGCAAAAAGGTAATAGGAAGGGAAAAAGTTTGTATGTATGGCTATATATGTATATATATATATATATATATATATATATATATATATATATATATATATATATATATATATATATATTTATATATATTATATATATATATATATATATATATATATATATATATATATATATAGTTATATATAGTTATATATATATAGTTATATATATAGTTATATATATATATGCAGTTATATATATATATATATATATATATATATATATATATATATATATATATATATATATATGTATATATATATATAGTTATATATATAAATATATATATATATATATATATATATATATATATATATATATATATATATATATATATTCTATATGCATGTGCATCTATGTGTATGTATTTGTGTGTTTATGTGAACATAAGCGACACGGAAACACGGATGAATTTTTTTCTTTTTTTTCCATAATTCGATACCCCGAATTCCCTTTCTCCCAACCCGACGCCCAAACTCGCAATGGAGTCCGAAAAAAAAACACTTCAAATCATGAGGGAGAGAAGGCACTGCATGACCAAATAACCTCTCTTATATTTCACCATTATGAATATCCAGTCGCTAGGAAATCATGGTGATCCCTTTAGTCAGAAGTCGACTGGCTCTTAAAATATCTCCTATCCACGGATATATCGGAAATATCCACTTGGATATGAAAGGACTCGTACCCTGAAGGAACTTTTGATATAGATGGTGAACGGGGTATTGGATAATGCTAAAGGGGAGAGGAGGGAGGGAGAGGAGAGGGGGGAGGAGAGAGGGAGAGGAGAGGGGAGAGGAGGGAGGGAGAGGAGAGGAGGGAGGAAGGAGGGAGAGGAGAAGGGGATAGGAAGGAGGGAGAGGAGAGGGGGGAAGAGGGAGGGAGAGGAGACGGGGAAGGAGGGAGGGAGAGGAGAGGGGGATAGGAGGGAGGGAGAGGAGAGGGGGAAGGGGGAGGAAGGGGATAGGAGGGAGGGAGAGTAGAGGGGGAGGAAGGAGGGAGAGGAAAGGGGGGATGGATAGGAGGGAGGGAGAGGAGAGGGGGAGGAGGGAGGGAGAGGGAGAGAGGGGGAGGGAGAGGGGGGGAGGGAGAGGGAGGGAGAGGAGAGGGGGAAGGAGGGAGGGAGAGGAGAGGGGGGAGGAGGGGAGGGAGAGAGGAGAGGGGGGAGGAAGGAGGGAGAGGAAGGGAGGATAGGAGGGAGGAGGGAGAGGAGAGGAAGGGGGAGGAGGGAGGGAGAGGGAGACAGAGGGGAAGGGAGGGAGGGGGGGGGAGAGGGGGAGGGGAGGGGAGGGGGAGAGGGAGACGGGGGAAGGAGGGAGGGAGAGGAGAGGGGATAGGAGGGAGGGAGAGGAGAGGGGGAAGGGGGGAGGGAGAGGAGAGGGGGAAGGAGGGA
>BOPN01001766.1:197500-202500 GCA_017312705.2 Penaeus japonicus | reverse complement strand
GAAAGAAAAAAACAACAACAACAAAAAATGAACAAAAATCAGAAATCGGTATTAACGAAATAAGAAAACAACAACAACAACAAAGGTTGTATTTATTTTTCTTTCATTCTTTTCGAAAAGGTTCGCTGGTAACTGTGAATTCTTCAATTATCGACCTGTAATTGATTCTTAACGATTCTCCATGTTGCAGACCCCCAACAGCAGGACGTAGGGAGGGGAAGGGGAGGGGGAAGGGGGAGGGGGAGGGATGTGGATGGGGAGAATGATGTGGCAAAGCGGAGGGGTGTTAGGGAAGTGAGTGGGGGGCGGTGGGAGCAGAAAGGGAGAGAGAGGAGAAAGATGAGGAGAGGGAGAGATGAGGGAGAAGGTAAGGTATGAGCCAGGTATGATTGAGAGAGAGATAAAGGGTAGGGGGATAGTAAGGGAGAGGGAGAGGAGGGATATAGTAAGGGCGAGGTAGGGGAGAGGAGGAAGGTTAGGGTGAGGGAGAGGAGAAGAGGAATGATGGGGGGAGAGGGAGAGAGAGGGGATATAGTATGGGGATATTTAAGGAGAGGGAGAGAGAGGAGAAGGTTAGGATGAAGGAGAAAGAGGGGAAAATTAGGGATTGAAGAGGAGAGGGGATAGGGTAAGGGAATATCTAGGGAGAAGAGGGGAAGGTTAGGGAGAAAGAGGGGAAGGTTAGGGAGAGGGAGAAAGCAGGCGTGGGTAGGGAGGGGGGGGGGGTAGGGAAGAGTGTCCTGAACACTAGCCTCAGGTCACGCTGTATTATTCACGGCTACGATACTGTAAATTTCAGGTGAACTGAGCCACTACCTTCGCTCGTTGGATATTGTGAAAGAAACTGATAATATTTTGCATAATATCTTGGAACTTTTATTTTTTCTACTTCTTCGTCTTCTTCCTCTTCTTCTTCTTCTTCTTTATCTTCGTATCCGTCGTCGTCCTCGTCTATGTCTACTTCTTCTTTTTCCTCGTTCTCTGCTTCTTTTTCGTCTTCTTATTTTTATTCTTATTCCTCTACTAATAATTATTTCCAGTTTGTCTTTTTCTTCTTTTATTTTGCTTCTTCTTTAGTGATTCTATGACAAGTTGAGGGTAAGTTTTAAACATAGTATTCATATCTATAGTTATCCAAGCCCCTCATCCCTCTATCTTACTCCCTCTTCCCGTTCTACATGCCTCAGCCCCCACCCAACATAAAGAAATGCAATATATGAATAAATTGATAAATAGATAAGTAAATGAATAGAAATATGATATAATAAACGAGAGAGAGGGGGAATATCATAACAAATCGAGTGATAGATTTATAAGAATATAATAAGAACACATGATTGGTGACTGCTAGATGGAAAGAGACGGAGGGAGGGAGAGCAAAGGGGGTAGGGAGAAGAAGGGAAGGGGGGAAGGGAGTAGGGAGAAGGAGGGAAGGGGGGAAGGGAGTAGGGAGATGGAGGGAAGAGGGGAAGGGAGTAAGGGAGAAGGAGGGGAAGGGGGGAAGGCAGTAGGGAGAAGGAGGGAAGGGGGGAAGGGAGTAGGGAGAAGGAGGGAAGGGGGGGAGGGAGTAGGGAGATGGAGGGAAGGGGGGAAGGGAGTAGGGAGAAGGAGGGAAGGGGGGAAGGGAGTAGGGAGATGGAGGGGAAGGGGAGAAGGTAGTAAGGAGAAGGAGGGGAAGGGGGTATGAGGAGTAAAAAAATTCAGTGCATAATGGATTTTTTTCGCCGGTGGGGCTTCGTGGAGAGAAGAACACACCAAGTAAACTTTCAGGAGTCGAAGGAAAAAGAAAGAAAGAAAAAAAAAAAGCTCCTGGAGAGAAGCGGGTAATCAGGAAATAGCAAAGCTTCATGAGTGAGCTTTTATGTGCGGCTTCGTGTGTGCTTTGTGGGGAGAGAGGGAGAAGGGGATGGTGGAAGGGTGGGGGGCGGAGGTAGAAGGTTAGGGAGAGATGGGAGGTGGGGAGGTGGGGGAGGGGAGAGGAAGGGAGGATTAGGGGGAGGGGGTAGGAGGGGCAGGGGGAGATGTGATAGAATTGAAAGGTAGGGAGAGGTAGGTGGAGGAAGGAGAGAGGAGGGAAGAGGGAGGAGGGGTAGGGGGAGGAAAGGGGAGGGAGAGGAAGAGGGATGGGGAGATAGCGGAGGGGAGGTGAAATGATAGGAGAACAAAGGTGGAGGTGGAGGGAGAAGGAGAGAGCGAAAGGGTGGAGGAGGGAAAAGTTGGGGAGGTGGATCCAGGAAGGGGGGAGGGGGGTTAGGGGAGGAGGGAGGAGTAGTGAAGGGAGGGGTGAGTAAATAAGGCCTAGGGACTCTCTCTCTCTCTCTCTCTCTCTCTCTCTCTCTCTCTCTCTCACTCTCACTCTTTCAGTCGTTCAATATATCTATCTGTAGGTCGATCAAACAAACTATCTATCAATCAATCAATCCATCTAACTATCTATTTATCATCGTTACCAATCACGTATTCCAGTCTTCTCTCCTACGCCCCCTCCCCCTCGTTTCCCCTCCCCCTCCTTATTTCCCTCCCCCATCCTCGTTTCCCCCTCCCCCTCCTCGTTTCCCCCTCCCCCTCCCCCCTCCTCGTTTCCCCCTCACTCTCTCCCGCGTCCCCCCTATCCCCCCTTACCTCGTGTCTCCCGATAACAATCGCTTAAGCAGTCAGGACCTGCATATCGCTCAAGGGGCAGGCGAACTTACAGCTAAGATGCGCACTGAATACTAATTGTTTTTCAGTGTCGACTTTGCCAGATGTTTTACAGCAGGATTGATTTTTGCGATGTTGCAAAGCTCATGCAGATTGTGCGTTCGTGTGTGTGTGTGTTTCTATGTCTGCTTGCGTGTGTTCGTGTGGAAATGTAGGTGATTTTTTTTTTTCTTGTTGGTTTTGTTTTATTGCAATGCAGGAAATTTCGAAGGATAAAGGAAATAAGTTACCTGTGAATTATTTCGACTTTTAAATGCATATCGTGTAATCTAAGACGAAAATGAATAGTTCGGGTATTACGTATTCGTAGCTGCGTAACGGCCGTATGTACGAGACACTGTGCCAGAATTGTTTCCAATTTGACTACACTGCATTCACACGCCTTAGACTCCCACATCTGATCAGAGCACAATTCGTATGGCTTTGCACGCACACCCAGCCGCCCACAGTTCTCTTTTCTCTTTCTCGTTCCGTGGTCTATTCCCTCTTCTCTCCCTCTTCCCTTCTTCATGGTGAAAACTCTTCTCTCGAATCGCTTTTTCTCCTAAATATTTCTCTTTTCTCTCTCTCTCTCTCTCTCTCTCTCTCTCTCTCTCTCTCTCTCTCTCTCTCTCTCTCTCTCTCTCCCTCTGTCTCTCTCTCTCCTTCTTTCTCCTTTGCTCTTTTACCCCGAATTTCTCTCTCCTATTCTCTCTCTTTCTCCCATTTTCCCTCTCTCGTCCATTCCCGTTTTTATCCCACTCCTCTCCTTTTCTTCCCTTCCATCCAGCCCTTTCACTCCCTCTCCTCTTTCTCTCCCCCTCCCCGTCCTCTTCTCTCCCACTACCTCTCTCTGCTTTCTCTCTTTTTCCACTCTCCTTTTACCTCCCCCCTTCCCCTCTCCCTCCCCACCTCCCAATCCCCTCTCCCTCTCCTCCCCTCTCCCTCCCCACCCCCCAATCCCACTCTCCCTCTCCTCCCTTCTCCCTCCCCACCCCCCAATCCCACTCTCCCTCTTCTCCCTTCTCCCTCCCCACCCCCCAATCCCACTCTCCCTCTCCTCCCTTCTCCCTCCCCACCCCCCAATCCCCTCTCCCTCTCCTCCCTTCTCCCTCCCCACCCCCAATCCCGCTCTCCCTCTCCTCCCTTCTCCCTCCCCACCCCCCAATCCCACTCTCCCTCTTCTCCCTTCTCCCTCCCCACCCCCCAATCCCACTCTCCCTCTTCTCCCTTCTCCCTCCCCACCCCCCAATCCCACTCTCCCTCTTCTCCCTTCTCCCTCCCCACCCCCCAATCCCGCTCTCCCTCTCCTCCCCTTCTCCCTCCCCACCCCCCAATCCCTCTCCCTCTTCTCCCTTCTCCTCCCCCACCCCCCAATCCCTCTCCCTCTCCTCCCTTCTCCCTCCCCAACCCCCAATCCCTCTCCCTCTCCTCCCCTCTCCCTCTCCACCCCTCTCCCTCCCTACCCCCCAATCCCCTCTCCCTCTCCTCCCCTTTCCCTCCCCTCCCCTCTCCCTCCCCTCCCCTCTCCCTCTCCTCCCCACCCCCACCCCCCAATCCCCTCCCCTCCCCTCTCCTCCCCTTCCCTCCTCTATCCCTTCTTCATGGCTGGTTAGATATACATTTATTCATCGTCGTCACACACTGGGCTGGAGGACACACGATGTGGACTGTGAGGTTACATGGACGTGCTAACAGCTTTCAATGCAGCCTGAGCCAACTCTATTTTGTTCAATGGTGCCGTTGCAAGCCGGTCGACGTGTCACGTGTATATTTACGGTTCTTTGTTATTGTCATTGGCTCTTGTTTATTGGTCTTTTTGGGGGGGTTATTTGTTGTTTTTGTTACTTTAGGGATGACTTTTTTTTTCTTTTTTTTTTCTTTTTTTGTTTTTAGGTCTTATAAGGGAGATATTACTCGCTTTGGTGAAGCGTATCCGTCTGATGATTTCGTTAGAATGTTGGAAATGCAAATGATATGTATTGATTCTCGTATGTTTGTATGTATGGATATATATGCATATGTGTACGTATGTGGAACCTAGAATTATCATCTATTAAGGGATAGAACATGCGATCTCATACAATAGCCTGAGATCTTATACAATGACACGGATTATCAGCACATTGAAAATAAGCCTCCAGTGTAACATTGTTTTTAAGAACAACAACAACAAAAAATCATATCTATTTTTTTTCTTTTCATTTTCCCCTCTTCTTGGAAGCCCATTATCTATCATAGCATTATCATCATCAGATAAAATGGCTTAATTTTGCAATCCCGCAGTCGGTAAAAGCTCTACCTGGTACCCTGCCGGCTTC
>BOPN01001766.1:185000-192500 GCA_017312705.2 Penaeus japonicus | reverse complement strand
TTGTATCATTATATGATACAAACATTATCATGTTACTGATAATACCATTAGCCTCATTATAGTATTCAATGCTGCTGTTGTTTGTTTGTTATTATATTATCATCATTATCAATTGATTTCCTGTATCATTATCATCCTTGTTGTTGTTATTATTATGATCATCATGTTTACTGTCACGAATAATATCGTTATTATTCTCAGAAAAATAAATATGTTTCACCAAAGAGTAAACATGGACATATAAATAGACAAACAAATACAGATACAAATAACTTCGGAGATAACTTCACATCACAATAAAGTGCGGTTCTATCCTATCAATATCCGCATTATTATGATAAATATCATCGTGCAAGATCAGCGGTCTCTCTTATTATGCCATACATATTAATAAAACAGCCCTAGAATGACACTCCCGAGGGCCATCGTGATGATGTAAAGAAAACGGAGTACATTTTTTTTTTCTTCAGGGGATACTATTTTTTTCTCATTTATTTCCACCGAGTGACATACATTATACGTCATCATCAAATTAGTATGATGATAGCGGCTCGGCCCTTCCATCAAAATCCAAATATGGAAAAAGGAAGAAAACAAATGGGCGAGGAAACGTGAGGATAAATCTGTCACTAGAATGAAAAGAATAGAAACGGTCGAAGAATGCCGAGGGGGCGGGGAAAGGAAGGAGGGAGGAGGTGAAGGGAAAGTAGGAGTGGGGGGGGGGGTGAGGAAAGGAGGAGGGGAGGGGAAAGGAAGAGGGAAGGGGAAGGGGAAGGGGGTGGGAGGGGGACAGATGGAGGGGAGAGTATAGAGCAAGAGGGGGAACAAAAGGAGGGGAGAGAGTAGAGAAGGACAGGGAACAGAAGAAGGGTAGAAGAAGGAGGAGAGGAGGAGGGGTAAGAGATGGAAGGGGGGAGGAAGAGGGAGGGAGGGAGTAAGGGGGAAGAGGAGAGGACGAGGGAGAAAGGGGAGATTAAGGAGAGAGGAGAAGAAAGGGGAAGGGGGGACCCCCTACTCCTACATCTAACCCATTGGCACAAGGATGAAAGGAAGGAGGCAGAAGGGAAGGAAAGGAAGAAAAAAATGAGAAGACGCAGATCATTCTCAATTTCACACTCCTATCTACCTCCTTCCCCATCCCCCCTCTCCCCTTACCTCCTTCCCCATTCCCTCTCCCACCTACTACCCTCCCCATCCCCCCTCTCCCCTTACCTCCTTCCCCATTCCCTCTCCCACCTACTACCCTCCCCACCCCCCCTCTCCCCTTACCTCCTTCCCCATTCCCTCTCCCCTTACCTCCTTCCCCAGCCACCACTCCCTTCTACTCCATCCCAACCCCCTCTCCCCCTACCTCCTTCCACACCCCCTACATCCCCCTCTCCCACTCTATCGAGCGAAGAGTTCGTGTAACGCCCTGACTTCCCTCCAGCGGCCAACCCACCCGGCCTCTGGCACTGGCATCATTAAACTCCAGCGAGGCATTGGCACGATGTCCTACTTGGCGACGTCTGTATGTATGCGCGTGTTGGGGTGAGTTTGTGCGCTTGTCGAGGTGTGTTTGTGTGTGTATGTGTGTGTGTATCCGCTTGTTTGAATGTCCATAGTTCTATCTGTGTAAACGTGTAGTGTTATTTTTATCTGTGTGTGTAAAAGAGTGATTTAGCGAATGCGTATGTTTGTGGCATCCCAGTTAATCAGGAGATCAAATATATAGAACTCATAACTTTGCTACAGTGACCTCAAACATGCTACATTTAGAAATGACTAAGTACTCATTTCCTCTTCCTGCGTAACCAGCGTAGTTTCTAGTACATTTCTCGAACAAATCCTGGTACATATAAGACCCACTCTAGCACAGAACCGTTCAGTAACATGTTTATATATCATATTATATATATAATAATATATCATTACATAATATTTAAAGGTGCGAATCCCTACCACCAAGTCTAATAAGTGATATCAATTAATTCCGATTTATTATCTTCGATGTGGAAGCCTCGCATTGGCGCTGTGATACCTTGGAAAAGTACCAAGACAATACCCATTGTACTTTGAATAGATTAATACGATGAGAATATGATATTCATAAAATGCTAAATTACTATTGTATCCCATTGTGTTCAGAAGACGACAGTGCTATATATCGTATGTGATATAGAGGAAGAGGCGAGTATTTTTCTATCACAGAAACACACAAAAACAGCAAACAAGTAAACAATGTTTTCAACGTTTGCGCCCTAGGAACAAATAGTGTAGCTGATTAATTACAAATGTTTAGATATCAAAAATCAATAAGGAAAGTATTTGTCAGGGTATTAGAAAGTCATATGATTACAGAACATCGGTTGTATTCATAAAAATGAATGCTGGGGATGAGAAGAGAGGGGAGAGGCTATAAGAAAAATAAAGAGGAAGAACAGATGGATAAGGATAAAAAATCATTATGATGAAGTTAATCATGATGGTGATAACTACGGTGAAATGAGATAATGATAGTGATGGTGATGAAAACTATGGTAATATCAGCAAATACTGATAATCTATGACAGTGATAACTGCAGCAAAATAATAATAACGGTACTACTACTATTACTACAACAACTACTACTATTATTACTATTACTACTACTAATACTGACAATAACAACAAAACCCATAATAAAAATAACAACAATATCAACCAAAAATATAAAAATCCTAATACCAACGATGCAACAATGAACAATCTTCGAAGCGATTTGCAAGACATCATGAATATGTGTAAAATAACCCTTTTGCATCCTTGCTTCACATGAATATCTAACGAACCAACAGACTAAGCTCGGCTAAAACATCTCATATGATGTTGATTCTGTGGGTATCCTGGTGTCGATTTTATCATATTCTATTTTCGGTCTATTCTGTTTGATTTTGATTCTGTTTTATGCTAGTGTTGATTCGATTCTGTTCTATTTTGGTTCTGTTCTATGCTATTGTATTTTCTATTGTTCAGTTTTGATGCTTTTCTATGTTATTGTTTATTCTATTCTGTTCTGTTTTGATTATATTCTGTTGTTGTTGCTGCTGTTATTATTCCCATGATTATCATTATTATTATCATCATCATTTTTATTATCATCATTATTTTTTCTCTCTCTTTTTTCTTCTTGTTTATCTTTTTTGTTTTGTTTTGTTTGTATCCTTTTCCCCCTTAAACATATAATTTACTCGATGTTTCTATCCTTATCGTATTATTTCCCTTTTATTTATAAACCGATTTTTCCCCTCTCTGTTCATATTTTTTTCTTTTTTCTTTTTTCTTCTTTTTTGAACGGACGTCGCTGCTCTCAATTGCAGATAATATTCATTTGTTAATTCCATTTACATATTTATTTTCATCAAAGGCTTTCCATATGGCACCATCCCAGCCCATCGTGGCAGGCAGTACATACGTAGTTCGGGGTAAAATAGGGGGAACGAGGAGACATAAGGGCATCTGTACCAGTGTGAGTATGACAGATAAACCCACTATACACAAAACATATTTATCAAAAGATAATACTACAGTATTGAAATCCACCTGGATTTCATCTTCAGACTTGAATATGAAATCCATGTGGATTTCAATATTGTAGTCACATCTTCTAATAAAATATGGTTTGTGTATAGTGTGTTTATCAGCCATTTTATCAAGTGTTTTGCCATATCCATATATATAAATACATATAAAACATTGAGCTCCTATACTGTTTGCTGCCCTGAAGAATAAAACCCTGTTAACTCTAAGTCTCATCTGGTTCATCCCTTGCCACTACTCGTGTCACACATGACACTTTGCCTCCGAAAGCCTACTGAACGAATCTCATCAAAGCACGCACGCCTGCTGACCACAATATGACCACGATTACAATGGGGAGGGGGAGAGAGAGAGAGAGAGAGAGAGAGAGAGAGAGAGAGAGAGAGAAAGAGAGAGGGGGAAGAGAGAAAGAGATAGAGAGAGAGAAAGAGAAAGTCTTATCCAAATGAGGGAATTACTCGGGAGTGGCAAGAGGTAGTAAAGACATTAGAGGCAAATATCAAAAGGACTTGAAATTAGGTTTATGACCCGAAAAGCAGTAAACTTTGGTAAGATGCTATGGCATTAGTAAGATTATTTAGATTAGGTATATGAAATAGAATTGATTAGGATTATAGATCAATTTGGTGACTTGATAATATTAGAATTAATGAAAGCTACGTTTAAGCAAAATCTATGAATAAACCTTTTCATTATCAATGATGTTATGCAGATTTACACAGACGTGCACACACACACATACATACCAACACTCACAAACACACACACACACACACACACACACACACACACACACACACACACACACACACACACACACACACACGTACAAACACACACACACACACGCACGCACATACACGAACAGATATATATGTATATATATATATATATACATATTTATACACACATATGTATATATCTATATATGAATATAAATATAATATATATATATATATATATATATATATATATATATATATATATATATATATATACATATATATATATATATATATATATATATATATATATATATATATATATGTACATATATATATATATATATATATATATATATATATATATATATATATATAAATATATATATATATACACCCACCCACACATACATATCTGTTGGCATAAACTTCATTCTGCCTGCAACATAAATAAAACAGCACTCCGATAGCGTCCGTTTTCTGTTTCCCGTAAATTCTAACTTCCACTCAACTGATCCCATAATTATCAGTCCAGCTGTTTCCCTCCTGTCCTGGTCATTGTGTTGGGATTTAGAACTTAATTTTATTCATTGGATTTTATTTTCTTGATAACTAAAATTGAATATAATATTTTATCTTTCGGTCTCTCTCTCTCTCTCTCTCTCTCTCTCTCTCTCTCTCTCTCTCTCTCTCTCTCTCTCTCTCTCTCTCTCTCTCTCTCTCTCTCTCTCTCTCTCTCTCTCTCTCTCTCTCTCTCTCTCTCTCTCTCTCTCTCTCTCTCTCTCTCTCTCTCTCTCTCTCTCTCTCTCTCTCTCTCTCTCTCTCTCTCTCTCTCTCTTTCCTTTCCACCCCCCTCTCCCCCTCCCATCTTCCTCTTTTTTTCACCTTAATCCCCCTCTAACTTCTGCAATCATTCCCTAATTCCTTAATTTTCCTCCTTCCTTCCCATCCTCCATCCTTCTTATATTCCCTCCCTCCCTCCTTCCATCCATCTATTCATCCTCCTTTCTTTCTCCCTTCCTCCCTTCCCCCCTTCCTCCCTCTATCCCTTCCACCAAATCTCCACCCCTCCTCACCTCCTCCTCCTCCTCCTCTTCCTCCTCTCTCCACGAAAGCCAAGATAGTGAAACAAGCAGAACAAAAAGGACCTTCTTCACTATTCGAGCCGGAAATTCAATAATTAAAGGAAGGAAGTCAGTCCTTACTCGACACTTTCTTCCTTGGGGAAACTCTCTTGATGACTAGACATTCTACGATTGGTTGGGATGACCGGTAGTAATGAGAGATGAATTATTCAACGTTGGAGTCTTGTACGAGAGGATTGTTCTGTGTTTGGGTCTTTTGATTTTTGGATCTTAACGCGTGTATTTATTTGTGTCGTTAACGGAGCTGGGGTTGCTGATTTTTTTTTCTTTTCTCTCTGTCTATGTTTCTGTCTCTGTCTCTGTCTCTGTCTGTCTCTCTCTCTCTCTCTCTCTCTCTCTCTCTCTCTCTCTCTCTCTCTCTCTCTCTCTCTCTCTCTCTCTCTCTCTCTCTCTCTCTCTCTCTCTCTCTCTCTCTCTCTCTCTCTCTCTCCTCATTTTTCTCATTCTCCATCTTGAACAAACACATAAAATTTACATATACATCTTGTCTTTCTCCCAATAGGTAGACAACAATAATAAGAACAGTAATAACAACGCACATCGTCTTAACATAAAATCAAATAAAGGTCTTCGTCATAATCATAAGACGAAATAAAACGACGCTAATAAAACACACAAAGAAAAATCTCTCGGCATTTAGACGTGTCCCCCGTTATGAAACCTCGTGCCTTGCGTGCACGACTCGGATTCAATTTTGCACCCGATATTCATCCGTGTCTATTCACTCCTTTATTTATTTATATCTATCTATCTATATCCCAACTCAATCCACATGCACACGCCCATCAAAAAATCTCTTTCGCCACACGAGGAAGGCATTGGGCGTGCCATAGCGACGTATGTTTCTTGACTACCTCGAAGTTCAATTAATCACAAGAACGCGATCTCTGTCACAAACACATACCTGAGGCAGCTTGGAGCCAGACTGCATTCCGTCTCGGATACTGTCCATCTGTACCGCACTCCAGAAGGTTCGCTTAATTGATTGATTGTTGCATTTGTTGTTAGGTTTTGGTGTGTAGGTTGATGGGGGTGGGGGGGGGGGGGCAAAATAGGATGCATAGATGAAAAAAAAAGGTGGTTGTGTTTTTTGGTTAGGTTTGTCTTGGTTTGTTTGTTTATGAGATGTACATCTTATTAGTAAAAAAAGAAGAAGGAAAAGAAGAATAAGTATAAAGAATATGCAATATGCAATACGGAAAAGCATCGCCGATCACAACAGTCATGATTGCAACAACAGCGATGGCATCAGTAACGCATGCACGTCCTCGAGAACAAACAACATAATATATCATGCCATTTCCACTCCTCTCCGCTTTCTGTGCTTCTCTCTCTCGCTCTCTCTCTCTCTCTCTTGTCTTGTCTCTCTCCCCCTCTCTCTCGCTCATTCTCTCTCTCTCTCTCTCTCTCTCTCTCTCTCTCTCTCTCTCTCTCTCTCTCTCTCTCTCTCTCTCTCTCTCTCTCTCTCTCTCTCTCTCTCTCCCTCCCCCCTCCTCCCTCCTCCCTCCCTCCCTCCCTCCCTCCCTCCCTCCCTCTCTCTCTCCCTCTCTCTCTCTCTCTCTCTCTCTCATCAACTTGTTTGGTCATAATCAACGATTATGTGTTGCGGTTACACGCACACACACTCACAAACTCGACTTACAAATATAAATAGGCATACTTATAGATACACACTTACAGAGAAGCATGCATAATACACAAGGATATATTTTTCGAACTCACCGTGGAAGTATACATAGATATACGTACACAGACATGCATGTATACACACAAAAGAACAATCGGCACAAACACAAGCTGTAGCTACAAAAACAACACAAAGATTCACGTATAAACTAAACGAAAAACTATACTTTTCCAACTCAACGTGTATACATTCACACTTACAAGAACACATACAATACACAAAAATAAACACACACACACACACACACTTGTAAACAAAAAAATAAAACCCTGCCTCGCGAAATACGAAATCGCTTTAGGATGTTGTTCCAGAAGTAAAGAGAAGAAAAAAAAAATTGTTTTTGAATAAAGATTTCGTGATAAAGGTTAGTTCTGTGAAACACGCCAT
>BOPN01001766.1:172500-175000 GCA_017312705.2 Penaeus japonicus | reverse complement strand
ATGTATACACAGACCAAGATTATATACCATGCCATCCATTTTTCTTCATTTTTTATTTATTTTGTTTCATTATTTCCGTGGCCACGTTATTAATGATCCTCATTGTGTTTCGTTATTGTTGTTGTTTTTAATCGGTTTCCGTCAAAGTGTTTGCCTGTAGTATACATAGTTACATTTATTTTTATTTTTATTTTTTATTTTTTATTTTTTGATGAGGGAAGGAGAAAGAGGAGGAAGGGAGGAGAGGAGGAAGAAAGGGAGGGGAGGAAAGAGGTTAGGAGAAAAGGAAGGAGAAAGGGAGACGAGGAGTAGAGAGGGGACGGGAACATAAGGAGAGGAGGGGGAGGGAGGAAAGGAAGGAGGGAGGGGATCGGGAGGAGGGGAGGGAGGGAAGGGAGGGGAGGGAGGGGGTTGTGAGGACCATGATTCAAGAGAAATGAAACTAAAGAAGTCTTAATGCGTTGCAGATTTGAAAATTTGAATTAATTAACATAAACGAAATGTCAGGGGATAAGAGATAGAAAAGATGCATATATACATACATACATACATACATATATGTGTGTGTGTGTGTGTGTGTGTGTGTGTGTGTGTGTGTGTGTGTGTGTGTGTGTGTGTGTGTGAGAGAGAGAGAGAGAGAGAGAGAGAGAGAGAGAGAGAGAGAGAGAGAGAGAGAGAAAGAGATAGAAAAAGAGAGAAAGAGAGAGACTGTATATGTGGATTTAGAAAAAGAGAAAGAGAGAGAGAGAGAGAGAGAGATAGAAAGAGAGAGAGAGAGAGAGAGCGTCTAAGACAAAGAGCCCAGAGGAGGCAGGAGGCATAAGGGGAGAGCGAAGAGCCCTCAGAGGGGAATTAAAGGCCAAGAGCGTTGATGAAGTGCACTGCAATGGTCAATTAATCCCGTGCAAGGAGCCAAGCCCACCTTAGAAGCCCTGGATGATGGGTCTTGGGGCATGGGGCATGGAGGAGGAAATGGGGCAGTGGTGTCGTAAAGAGCCAGTACCCGTATTTATGTGTGTTTCTTGATTTAGTGATCTCGCATAGTACTTTATAGGTGTTGAGTTGCTTGACACGAATATTTCGGTCTATTTTCGTCATCATCTTTCTCCTTTTCCATTATTTTCCTCATCTCCCTCTATTTCTCTCTTCTTTTTCTACTTCTTCTTCTTCTTCTGCTTCTTCTTCATCATCCTATTTTTCTCCTTATAGTAACCTTTTCTTCCTCTCCCTTCTTTTTTATATTTGCCTTTTATCATACAATCCTAACCTATCCTCCTTTCTCACTATCCCATCCTTTATCCAACAATTGCTCCCTCTCTCCACTTCCTTCATTATTCATCTTTCATTCATTCTGTCCCTTCTACACCCTTTTTTTAATGACAGATTCTTCTTAAAATGTCTAAGGAATATAGCATTTCATCAGAAATTATGTTACCATATTCATTATTGTTTTGAATCACCATTAGTGCTAGAATGCAATTAATTTTATTATTATTGTAGATCATGTTATGAACACATGTTTATTATCAATGTTATTATCAACACTTTTAATATGTTGATCATTATTAGCTTCTTTATCATTATCGTTTTTGTTATTATTACTATCTTTTCATCACAATCCCCATTATTTATACAATCATACAAATATCATTTTTACTAATATAATCATCATTGATATCATTTTAGTTATAATCTTCAATGTTTTTCATTATCATTATCATTATTATCTTTAATCTTATTATTATCATTATTATTATAATTATCATTATTATCATTATCGTCATCAATATTGCCTTGGCTATAATTATCATTATTATCCTTGTTATTATCATTATCATCATCATTATCATTAATATCATCATTGTCATTATTATTACTACTATATTTATAATTGTTATTATCATTACCATCATTTCCATTACCATCATCATTACTATTAATATTATTACTGTTTTTTTTCATGATTACTTCTGTTGCTGTCGTTGTTTTCGTAATTTTCGACATTATCATCATATCTGTCATCATTTTCGTCATCATTATAATGCTACAATGACAATAATATCTTTCATTTCTAGATAATTTCCCGAGTTACCGTTATAAACTTTAAAAGTAGCACGGAGTGTGGCGTATGTCAGATGTCTAGTGACGCATATGGTATAGCAGGAATGCATATAAAGTGAAGTTAAATAGTGTTTTATTGCAATTCCCATAGGACAGTGATACGACAGTGTGTGCAATTGTACATAATGCAAATGCATTTATTCCTTATGATGCAAATAGAAAGGTTTGCAAGTATAAATATGGTGCATATAGCTATGGTCTAACCGTTCGTAGGGAAATTCTGTATATAATCATATTTACTTTAATGTTCAAGAACAATGAAAATGGGCGTTTTAAATAAGGAACTACTTGCTGGAGTTCTCAGAAAAGTTGTGGAAGCCGAATAATAAAGATAGAAAAAGGGGGTTTTGTTCTTTCCAGAGAAATCTGAAGTATTTTA
>BOPN01001766.1:145000-150000 GCA_017312705.2 Penaeus japonicus | reverse complement strand
TTTAGTTGTCTTTTCGTGGAATCTGCCTGTTCATGGCAAAGCTGGGGAGGGGGGGGGGGAGGGGGGGGGAAGAGGGGCATTATAGAGTTAGGTTAACACCTCCTTTTTCCCCTCACCCTCCTACCCCTACCCCTAGCTCCCCTCATGACTTGCTCAGTTAAAGATCAGGTTGCAGTGAGATTCGAAAGGTTTAAATATTTGCCTCAACCAGACTAAATTTGCATGTGTATCCTGTGCTAAAAGTGTATTTTGAAATGTGGTTGTTTGTTTGCTTGCGGGAGGGAGGACAGATCTGTGTTTATATCACAAACCAGGGGGTGCCATGAGTTAGATAAATTGTTATCGAAGAATGATTATAGGAAGAGTGACTGAGATTTATTTTTGTTATGGGAGAGATAGAAATGTCAAACACAAGATGAGGTAACATATATGCGTGTGGTGATATTTTGGAAAAAAAAACTAACTTTTAAAACGAAAATCATTATTTAGAAAATGACATCAGAGCGAAAGAAAGAAAGAAAAAAAAACTAACATGTATATAATTGCATTTCCATGCATTCTTAATTATTTGATATCATTATTATAAAATGATAACATCCAGGAATATCTAGACACACCAAGAAAATTGTTTAGTCAATCAGCTGTTGAGTTTGAATAAAGGTCACTGGGTCTGTGACGTAGTTGCATGACGTACTTAAAGGGTGAATGTGACGCACATTGCATTAAAGCCTTAGCATCTGGCATTGATAATGCTCTAGCATAATTACGCTCGCTAATCACAATGAAAAACAATAAACAAAAGCGTATACTGAGATAAACAAGCAAGTAGGCTGAATATTGACACCTCGAGTACAGAAACCTTAATTATAATTTTATTAAGGATTTTGTGGAGGAATGTCAAATGGTCAACTTTACTTTATAGATTATGACTCCCCCTCAATCTACACATATTTCTGAATTATTGCCATATTGCCGTTGCAGATGCAATGATAAAAAAAATCAATAGTATTCTAAAACCTTGCCATGAGTTAGCGTTCCAGTGTTAGAAGTGTTATTTCAAGGCTTCCCAGGTAAAGCACTGCCTATCACAAGACCATTCCCGCAACAACACTAAAGTAATTATTATAATACCATATCCAAGTACACTCCCTTGCCAATAAAAAAATAAAATAATAATAATAATAGTAATGATAATAATAATAAAAAAAAAAACATTTACTGTACTGTCAGAACAGCCATTACAACCGCTTCGTTTGTCCACTATATATACTGAAAACTGTACACATTTCGACAACAAACTATGATACATAACGATACTTTTCCTCACCATAACGATTTTCTACAATGGAACCCATATTTTTAAAATGATACAAGGAGAGAGGGCGGACTGGAAACAAGCCTAAACGGTCAAAACAAAACAACAGCCTTGTTACAATAACCACGACTAGAAGAACGGTGGGGAAAATAGCTGCTAATCATTCCTTTCTCTTCCTTCTTCTCCTTCTCCTTCTTCTTCTTCTTCTTCTTCTTCGTCTTCTTTTCTTCTTCTTCTATTTTTTTTCTTCTTCGAGATCAGTGAGCAGGAAGCAATAAAGATGCTCGAGATGAATACCTGAAGAAAAATGTAGAAGTGAACATGTATAGGTGATGAGTTTTCGCAGATGGCGGACTTAATCGATATGCCATTGTTCTGTAGAAAGAGTGGGGGATTGTTGGGAAGTGAGAGAGAGAGAGTAAGAGACAGACAGACAGATTGATAGATAGATAGACAGACAGGCAGACATACAGACAGATAGATAGACAGACAGACAGATTGATAGATAGACAGACAGGCAGGCAGACAGACAGACAGACAGACAGACAGATAGACAGACAGGCAGACACACAGACAGATAGATAGACAGACATACAGATAGATAGACAGACAGGCAGATAGATAGATAGACAGGCTGGCAGGCAGACAGACAGAAAGACAGACAGACAGACGGACAGAAAGATAGACAGACGGACAGACAGACAGAGAGGGAAGGCAAGATATAAAGAGAGAGAGGGGGGTGGGGGAACTCAAAAAAAGAGTGTAAGGGAGTGGGGGAAGAAGGGAGTGGGGGAAGAAGAGAGAGAGAAACATACAGGCAGAGAAAAAAAAGAAGAAAAAGAGCGAGATAAATAACGAACCACGAGAGAGAGAAAATAAAGAGATATGGAAAAGCGAACGAACAAAAAAGAAATGACGTGAAAATTCTCTCTATAGGACACCTATTCTCCTCACCCCCGCCCACCAACCCCCAACCACCCGCCCACCATCCCCCACCCACCCCCATAGATGCCGTAGTAGAGAGGCTGAGTGTGACTAGAGACATCTGACATCTGACATTAAGGCCTGACCATCACAGACCATAGACGAGAAAAAAGGAGAGGTGGTCGCAGACTTGTCTCGATCGCTGCATGTCGACTTGGTTCGAAGGGAAAATTCAGCATTCCTTCTCTATTTAGCTTATTTCTTTGTTTTCCTTCATTTTTGTTATTTTTTCTGATTTTCATTCTCTTTTTTTCATTGTCTTTTCTGTCTATTATTTTTTTCCCCGATTTTCCTTCTCTTTTTTTCTTGTCTTTTCTGTCTATATTCTTTGCAGATTAATGTTGTGTGTGTAGATGTGTGAATGTATATATGTATATACATATATATATATATATATATATATATATATATATATATATATATATATATATATATATTGTATATGTATTCATTATCTATCTATCTGTTCACATCTATCTATCTATCTATCTAATTACCATCTTATCTATCTTATCTATCTATCTATCTATCTATCTATCTATCTATATATATATACATATATATAACATTATAAAAATGACGAAGAGCGATCGGGCCGTCAAGGCCAAACCCCAAACAAAATGGATGATCGATATCGCCGTAAACCACGTGATCGCCAAGAAACCGGAGCTGAGAGGAGATGGCTGGACAACGAGACTCATATTCTAAATGATTTCGATATTTTCCTTTTATCTCGTGGAGATTAGGGTTTAGCTCTGGGAATTCGGGAGGTTGGCGCGACCGGGAGGCAGCTTGATAGTATTATGGCAAGGGCTTGGGGTAATATCTTTTCTTCTTCTTCTTCTTCTTCTTCTTCTTCTTCTTTCTTCTTGTTTTTTGAGGGGGGTGGCTGTGTTATACTTACTACTGCTACTACTATTACTACTATTATTACTATGATTAATATAACTGCTAATACGACTATTAACGCTATTTAACACCCCTTATTAGTATTACTATTATTACTACTACTACTACCGTTAATACTGCTATTACTACTATACAGGTACTACTACTACTACTACATTTATTATTAATGTGACTATTATCATTATCATTTTCATTTTATGACTACCATTGCTATTATCATAAGTATCATTACTGTTACCATGATCGTTGTTATTATCATTGTCATTATCAACATCAGTATTATAAGCATCACCACTATCATCACCATCATCATCATCATCATCATCAAAGTAATACAAAGGTCACTCCCTCAATCAGATACCAAGCAAACCTTTATACCACCAATTACCTTCACTACCAATAGAACCTATAGATTCAATAAAGATCAATGGGTTCAACGCTTCGCCGGTTCCCCTTTCCACGCGAACGAACCAGAACAGCCTCTGGAACTAGCACTCACGCCCGAAAACCGCCCACAACGAAAGGAGATTTAACAAAAGGCTTTTCATTGGTCGACGTCGAAGACATTGTTACGGCCGTGATAAGGGATGGTGGGGGGGGGGGGAAGGATCGGTGGCTTGGAGGGGATACTGTGCCAAAACTTGTTGACGTTTACGACGAATAACAACTGCGGTTCGGAAGACTTTGTTTGCTTTCTTCTTCCTCCATTTTTTTCGCTCTAGGTTTACGTTTTTTTTTCACTCATTTTCTTTCTGGTTCTTGATTTCTATCTGTTTGTTTGTTGCTCTTTTATTTATCTATTTATGTATGTATTCTCTGTCTCTGGGTCTTTCTTTCGCTTTGTGTTTTTCTGTCTTTGTCTCTCCTTCTTCATTCTTCACTTCATCTCGCCCACCTCTTTTCCTTCCTCCTTCCTACACCTCCTCCTTCCTCTCCTACCCCCACCCCCACCCACCCCACCCATGCTCTCTATCATGGCGTCTGGAAATAGCTGGATATCGCGCCCACACGAAAAAAAAAAACGCCCTCAAAAGGGATACGCCCGAAAAGACACGTCCCGGTCATTTTTTTCGATATTATATGGTCAAAACACGTCGATTAAGAGTCACGTTATAGTCTAGTAATTCCTCCGTTTTCTATTGACCCTTGAGGACCGTAGACAAAAAAAAAATATATATATAGAGAGAGAGAGAGATATAGATAGATAAATTGACTCTATCACCATTTTATCAGAGATATATATAATGCGTTTTTTTGCTCTTCTGGCCCGTTGGTTATTAGTGTTGTTGTCACAGCCAGCCAATAGTTTCCACGGCTCACTGATTAAGAAAAGAGAGAGACGGTTTATCTGTAGATTGACACGGTATAACTTTCCCAATCCGATGCTACATTAATCACAACAAATCTATTACTTATTTCCGATGAAGAAAATAACTGCCCATGTCATCAGCCTCTACTTGAAAGATTTTGCTTGTATGGACTTTTTTGTTTTCTTAGCATTACGTAATTTATCAGAAATGGTGAATAGATTTATAAGTGGATCACTTGGATATATAACAATGATATCAAAGCCAGAGTTAATATGGTTACTCTTTTATGTGCATGGTAGTCTTTGCGATAAAAGTGTACATAAAAAGAAAGAAGAAAAAACAATATCACTATAATTTTCCTATGATTCTCTCTTTGATGGATTTAATGAGGAAGATGATTAGAAGGATCACTGACTGGAAGAAGATTTAAGATCATTAATTGGAAAGATAGGATTAGTTCTTAGCCATTTGCTTTAAACGAT
>BOPN01001766.1:130000-135000 GCA_017312705.2 Penaeus japonicus | reverse complement strand
CCCCCCTTCCCCCCATCCATACCTCCTTCCCTCTTCTCTATCCTACCCCCACCTCCTCGATTTCCTCCCGCCCCCCCTCCCTTCCCCTCGCTACCTCCTTCTCCTCTCCCTCATACCCACCTTGACTCTCGTCTCCCCTTCACCCTGTTCCCCCCCCCCTCCCCCCCAATCTCCCTCATCCCTACCTTCTACCCTGTGCCCCTTGCCTCTCCCTTCCCAACCTACCTCTCTCCTCTCTCCTGCTCACCCCTACCTCCTACTCCTGTCCTCCACATCCCCCTAATCCCCCTCTTCCTACCCCTCTCCCTGACCTCCTCTCCTTCCTCCCCCCCTATCCCCACACCTCGCCCTCCCACTCTCCCCATTAACAAGAAAAAAAAAACGTCTTCTGATTGGCTATGTGAAAGAGGGTGGGCGGAGCTTCACATCAATGACGTAACGAACTAGAGAGAACTTCTGAATGATTGGTCTAGGAGCGGTATGGCCAGGCTTGATTGGTCATGCAGATTAGCTAATCAGATACACCTATTTCTTTATTTGATTTTTATCTTTATTTTGTCTTTTTGTGCTTTATTTTATTTTTATTTATTTTCTCCCTTCTTGGTCCTCTTGTTCCTTTTCTGCTTTCATTCTACTTCTTATCTTGTTTGTTTTGTTTTTTTGCATTCTCTTTATCTGTATGTTTTTTACGTTTTCTTCAGACAGTAAGGATGACGAAGAAAAAAAACTGAAGAAAATGAAGAAAAAGAAGAAGAAAAGAGAAAAGAAAATTAAGAATAAAAGAAAAAAAAAAAGAGAAGAAAACAAAAACTAAAGAGAAGAAATAGATTGAAAACCTTCGAGTTCCTTCTAGTGTGTAATTGGCCCTGTCGCTCATCAATGATTCTGAATAAAAAAGAAGAGGATTTCTCAATAAAATTGTGCTGTAAATTTATGACCGATTAGTTGAATTAGTTTTTTTTTTTTATGTGTAGGGGGGTGGGGGAAAGGGAGCGAGGGAGGGACAGTTTTCAAGAGGTTTTCAGAAATGTTGGTGATGGGGATGGTCGGGGGTGGGAATGGGGATGGGGTGGGGGTGGGGGGTGGGGATGGGGGTGGGGGGTGGGGGAGGGGGAAGGGGAGGGAGAGGGGATGGGGATGGGGATGTGGGGATGGGGATGGGGATGGGATGTGATGGGGATGGGGATGGGGATGGGGATGGGGATGGGATGGGGGATGGGGATTGGGGATGAGATGTAATGGGGATGGGGATGGGGATGGGGATGGGATGGGGATGGGGATGGGGATGGGGATGGGGATGGGGATGGGGATGGGGATGGGGATGGGGATGGAGGGGATGGGGATGGGGATGGGGATGGGGATGGGGATGGGGATGGGATGGGGATGGGGATGGGATGGGGATGGGGATGGGGATGGGATGGGGATGGGGATGGGATGGGGATGGGGATGGGGATGGGGATGGGGATGGGGATGGGGATGGGGATGGGGATGGGGATGGGGATGGGGATGGGGATGGGATGGGGATGGGGATGGGGATGGGGATGGGGATGGGGATGGGGATGGGATGGGGATGGGGATGGGGATGGGGATGGGATGGGGATGGGGATGGGGATGGGATGGGGATGGGGATGGGATGGGGATGGGGATGGGGATGGGGATGGGGATGGGGATGGGGATGGGATGGGGATGGGATGGGGATGGGGATGGGGATGGGGTGACGAAGAAAAAAAAACTGAAGAAAATGAAGAAAAAGAAGAAGAAAAGAGAAAAGAAAATTAAGAAGAATAAAAAAAAAGAAAGAGAAGAAGTTAAGACAAAAACTAAAGAGAAGAAGAAATAGATTGAAAACCTTCGAGTTCCTTCTAGTGTGTAATTGGCCCTGTCGCTCATCAATGATTCTGAATAAAAAAGAAGAGGATTTCTCGATAAAATTTTGCTGTAAATTTATGACCGATTAGTTGAATTAGTTTTTTTTTTTTATGTGAAGGGGGAGGGGGGAGGGGAGTGGGAAAGGGGATGGGGATGGGGATTGATGATGATGTCAATAAACATATAAAAAAAATCCCTCCACACACACACCCTCCCCCACCCACACACCCTCCCCCACAAACTAACCCCCCCCCCCCATCCCCCCTCCACCACCCTCCCTCGCTCCACCCCTCCTCCACCTTCCACCCTCCCCCGCTCCACAGCCCTTTCCCAAAACACACACTATAAAGGGAAACAGAGTTTAGTCGAGTCAGTGTATCTATATTCCACAGGCGAGTTTTCCCAGCTGATTCAAGACAAGATCCAATCTCTCCACGTAAGCAATAAAACAAGCAAGGGGAAAAAAGGGAAAGATATCGCCAGTAGGGAAAACGGGAGGGTGTTGTGGATAGCAATAGATAAAGGAATGAATGGAGGGATAGATAGAGAAGAGAATAAGTGAGGAGAGGAAGATGAAGAAGAAGAAGAGGAGAAACGGTAACGAGATGGAAAAAAATAAGAAGAAAGAGGTGGATGAATGATTGAAAAATGAATATATTTTTAAGAATGTTAATGGTAATGATTATGTTGATAAATAGATATGATGATTGTAATGATGTAGGAATGTAATTATGGAAACCACAATGACAACGGCAGTAACGAAAAAACAATAATGACAGTAATATTGATAATAATGATAACAATAAGAATGCTACTAATACTACCAATAATGATGCCAATAATCATGGTTATGATACTAATGATGAAAATATTGATAACATTTAATAAGTAATAATGATTATAATGATGATGATGACAATAATGATAATACCTAGTGATTGATAATACTGATAATAACAATGATAATAATAATGGTGATACTATGGATAAAGATTTTTAAAAAATAATAACAATAATAACAGTTATGATGATAACAACAATAATGATGATAATAATCCTAACAATAGCAGAAAGTCCAATAAATGCAACAATAGCAATAAAGAACCACAAGCAAAGAACCACTCCAGCAGACCGCAACTTTTACCAAACAACCATAAAACACGTTGGCAGATACAAATCGCAACCATAATCACAAGGAAGGGCAAACACTAAGCCGTATGAGGAAAGTTTCACCGCACATTCACTCATTCATTCACTCACGTAAACACACACAGATATAGAGCGACGTAGTTAGGGATACATCAACACAAATATGCTCTCCTGTTTAGACACACACACATAGATAAAGTTACAGAAACTGACACTAATACATGTACATAAACGCAAACGCACACACATACACACACACAAACAAAAAGAAACGCACTCGCAAAAACACAAACTAACATAGGAAATTAACTTCCCTAAAATAAGGAAACACCCACACTCACACAGAAAGAGGCAGACAAACAGACAAACACGCAAAAAAACACACACACACTCACAGAAACAAACAGACAAAGGATATCAACATCCAAAAAGATACACAAAATCACAAACACACTCATACACACAGACAGACAAACACACAAACAAACACACTCACAAATACACAAACAAACGCACTCGCAAAAGCACAAACTAACACAGGAAATTTACTTCCCCAAAATAAAGAAACACCCACACTCACACAGAGAGAGGCAGACGAACAGACAAACACACACAAACACACACACTCACAGAAACAAACAAACAAAGGATATCAACATCCAAGAAGATAAACAAAATCACAAACACACTCACACCCACAGACAGACAAACACACAAATAAACACGCTCACAAATACACAAACAAACATCCAAAAAGAACAAATCACACACAAACAAACAAAGGAAATCAACATCCCAAAGATAAAGATACAAAAATAAAAAAATAAAAAAATAGAAAACATCACACACACACTCACAGAAACCCACCGACATCACAACCACATACACGACGCCCCACCCCCACCCCCACCCAAAAAAAAAGAAGGTAGAGACAGAGCCCACCCATAGATAAGAAGAGACAGGTCTTCTGACAACCGAGAAATTCCGGAAGACATATATTCAATATGGAACGAGCAAAGACTACGCCAATATGGTGAAATATCTTCTGTGACGCTTCGCTGAATCACTTTTACAACAACTTGAGGAAGACATGAGAGAGGTACAGTTCGCTAAATCTTCTCGGTGTAATCCTGGTTGATGTGGGAGGAGGGAGGGGGGGGGGTGGCAGCTGGTATGGAAATGGGTTGATGATAGAGCTATAACGGTGGAGTGGGGATTATTGACAAATAGGGTTTGATATTTCCGTGAAAGGACTTTTTTTCTTCTTCCTTTTTCTTCTTCTTCTTTTGCATATTGTACGTTTGTTTGTTTGTTGTTCGTTTCGTGTGTGGTGTTTGTTCTTGAGTTTTCTCTCTGTCGTTTTCTGTATCTCTTTTTCTCTGTCTCTGTCGCTCTCTCTCTCTCTATCTATCTATCTATCTATCTATCTATCTCTCTATCTTTCTATTTATGTATCTCCCATTCCCTTTCTCTCTATCTACCTTTCTCTTTCTCTCTCTATCTATCTATCTATCTCTCTCTCTCTCTCTCTCTATCTATCTTTCCATCTTTATCTATCTTTCGATTTATGTATCTCTCATTCCCTTTCTCTCTATCTACCTTTCTCTTTCCCTCTCTCTCTCTCTCTGTCTCTCTCTCTCTCTCTCTCTCTCTCTCTCTCTCTCTCTCTCTCTCTCTCTCTCTCTCTCTCTCTCTCTCTCTCCCCCTCTCTCTCTCTCTCTATCTATCTCTCTCTCTCTCTCTCTTTCTCTATCCTTTTATTTCTTTTCCTTTCTCCCTATAATTCAATCTCTTTCTCTCTCAAGATTTACTCCGTGAAAAACACAGCGTGAAAGAAAATCTACATTGTTTTAATCAACGCACCTATACACTTCTTCTGCAAACCTGCAATCACCCGTCCATTTAATTGCATTAGTGATTCTGTCGCTCATTAGCACGTTGCAGGTCATGACTACTAAAATTTTGCGATTTTTGTGACCTCT
>BOPN01001766.1:112500-117500 GCA_017312705.2 Penaeus japonicus | reverse complement strand
ATATATATATATATATATATATATATATATATGTATATATACATATATATATATATATATATATATATATATATATATATATATATATATATATGTATATATACATATATATATATATATATATATATATATATATATATATATATATATATATATATATATATATATATATATTAAGGGACCTAACTGAAAATAGAGAAGTTGACGTAATATATCTAGACTTTGCAAAAGCTTTTGACAAAGTAGATCACGGCATCCTGCTACATAAGATTAAAGACTTTGGAATTGGCGGGAAAGTTGGAAGATGGATTTACAACTTCCTAATAAATCGTAAACAAAAAGTACAAATTATTGGGCTTTACTCAAATGAAACGATTATTATGAGTGGGGTGCCACAAGGGTCCGTTCTTGGGCCCCTGTTATTCCTTATTATGATTGGTGACATTGATAATGTGGAAACACTCAAGAGTAACATCATTTGCAGATGATACAAGAATAAGTACACCATTAGATATACAAGATAACGAAAACAAACTTAACGAGGATCTACATACCATCAGCAAGTGGGCATATGATAATATGAAATTCAATGCAAATTAATATAAGAGCTAGATCATATTTTGTCGAAGATGTGAAGATTGAGGAGAAAAAAAATAGTAAAAGATCTAGGACTCTATATGAGTAATGACATGAGTTTCAGTCACCATATAGAGCAGATTGTCAACAAAGGAAAAGTTATGAGTGGATGGGTAATGAGGACTTTTAACACAAGAGACCCAGAACACCTTTTGCCACTATGGAAAACATTAGTGACCACAAGATTAGAATACCAGTGCCAAGTATGGAGCCCAAATCTTACAAAAGATATAATGTTGATAGAACAAGTCCAAAGAATCTTTACACGCAAGTTAGATAATATGATGTGTCTTAACTATTGGGAAAAACTATAAAAACTAAGCCTGTACTCACTACAAAGGCGGAGAGAAAGGTACTTCATTATATATGTGTGGAAAATTATTGAAAACTTAACACCAAACCCAAGACCTGTTGAAGGGGGAATTCAGGTAAGACATTCCCCCAGGCAGGGAAGAACATGCTATCGCATTGGGATAAGTGCACAAACATGCCTGTTAAGAAAAATGCAAAAACAAAGTTTCCTAATAAACGGACCTAAATTCGTTTACGCATACTGAAGGATATAAGAAACTTAAATCAGTGTAGTGCTGGCGTTTAAAGAAAACTAGATAAATGGCTACACTCAGTACCAGATGAACCACCAACATGTGGTAGTGAAAGAACGAGGGCTGAATCAAATTCCATCCCTCATCAAATTCAGTTGCTTGCAACTGACAAAAAACGGGCGGTCCCCCAGGATGGCCCTGGCATGAGCTAATAACAAGGCTCAAGCTGTAACTACCACCAAGTAACCAAGTAAGTAAGTATATATATATATATATATGTATATATATATATATATACGTATATATATATATATATATATATATATATATATATATATATATATATATATATATATATTGATAAACACCTATATATTTCAAAGCACACGCGTATACACACATATACATACAATTTTCCTTTAATTATTAATTTGCAAGATCAACAAAATAAAGAACAAAAAAGGCAAATCTAACGAAGATAAAAAAAAATAAATATAAAAAAACGAAAACCTTAAAAATCGAAAAGAATAGGAAAAAACCCACTTCTCAATGATGGAGAAGCTGCAGAAAATTTACCTCCCCGCTCAATCCCCCTCCTCCTCCTCCTCTCCCCCTTCCCCTTCCCACTTCCCTTCCACTCCCCCACTCCCGGCTACTTTCTCTCTCTCTCTCTCTCTCTCTCTCTCTCTCTCTCTCTCTCTCTCTCTCTCTCTCTCTCTCTCTCTCTCTCTCTCTCTGTATATCTATCTATCTCTCTCTCTCTCTCTCTCTCTCTCTCTCTCTCTCTCTGTCTCTCTCTCTCTCTCTCTCTCTCTTCTCTCTCTCTCTCTCTCTCTCTCTCTCTCTCTCTCTCTCTCTCTCTCTCTCTCTATATATATATATATATATATATATGTATGTATATATATATATATATATATATATATATATATATGCATATATATATATATATATATATATATATATGTATATATATATATATATATATATATATATATATATATATATATATATATATATATATATATATAGATATACATATGTATATATATATATATATATATATATATATATATATATATATGTATATATATATATATATATATATATATATATATATATATATATATATATATATATATATATATATACAATATACATATACATACATACACACAATTCACAAAGAGGAGAACATTAATAGTAAACACAGTATGACCAACTAGGTCATATTGTGTCTGATAGTGATTCCTAAAAACATATTTTACGACCCGAATGCAAAAGACATTATTGCAACAACGCCTGGGATATCACAGTACTTTATGCTCAAGCGTATGTCGTCACCCGATGTTGTTCTGAGTTGTTGCGTGTTGTTTCATTGCTGTGATTGTGCAATATGTCAACAGAAATATGAAAAAAAAATAGATGTTGCGAGCTAGTGCTGGGACGGATTTTTTTTTTTTTTTTTTGTTTACTTGCTGTCGCTGATTTACTGATAGCTTGAAGGACAGTGAAGTAAATATTATGTTTGATATATGAAGTACAGTGTGATCGAATAAATTTATCATAATAAATTCATCATAACTTTACGAAATAAGAAAAAAGTAAACTATTAAAAAAATAAATGAATAAATAGATAAAAGAACGGATTTTTTATTTCCATCGAATAAAGTTATCATAATGAATTCATCATAACTTTACGAAATAAGGAAAAAAGTAAGCTATTAAAAAAAATAAATGAATAAATAAAAAAAAACAAAACATAAAGACAGAAAAAAGAAGAAAAGAAAAAGAAAAGTTCTCGAAAATATGAAATAAAGTGAAGTATAAAGAATGCAGTGATAACTTCAGCCACTGCTAGTGTTATTGGACCGTTTGGCCAGTTCATGTACCGCTTGGATGTAATATCTGACATTCGCAGTATGACAAGTCAGAAGCATTAGGCCGTCAGATATCGTGTTTTTTTTTTCTTTCTTTCTTTTTTTTTCTTTTTATTCTTTTTATTTTTTGGTTGACTTTGTTCTTACTGGTTTTCTCCTTGTTCATCTTGTTCTTGTTCTTATTCTTATCTTTATTATTGTTATCGTAATTATCGTTATTATCATCATCATCATTACAATTATTGTTATTAATATTGTTATCACTATTATTATTATTACTATTATCGTTATTACTATCATTATTATTATTATTATTATTATTATCTTTATTATTATCACTATCATCATCATTACTATCATTATCATCACTACCATCATCATTAATATCATCATCATAAGCATCATTAGCACCATGATCATGATTTTGATTTTATTTGCGCAAGGTCGATGACCACGTTGAGCTTTGGGGGATGTAAATAAGGTTAAGCCATGTGTAACACTGGTCGAAAATCATATTCTTTTAGCAGGGAGGAAATAGATAAAAAAAAGAAACACCCGTACGTGAATTTTCACCGTAATCTGAGAGACAATATTAACTCTTAAATCTTCTTAACTCAAGAAGGGATAAGAAACGACCCTTGGCGCCCCCCCTGCCCCCTGCCCCCCTGCCCGCTCCCCCTGCCCCCTCCCTCCCCTCTCTTCTTACGACTCCCCCTCCCTTTCCTCTCTCCCTACTACTTTCCCTCCATGCCCCATCCCCCCAGTCCTCTTCCTTACCACCTCCCCCCCTCCCACCCCCTGACCTCTAATCCCCTTTGCCTCTCCCTTCTTTAGATCATATCGTGGGACCCCCTCTCCCCCCATCACAACAAGCACCCCCTTCTCTATATACCCTTCTATACCCCTTATTCCCATTCCCATTCCTTGGAATATCCCCCACCAGTAAGTTGCCCACTTTCCTCGACCTCCCCCCCATCTCCTCCCCACACGTTACTACCCCCCCCCAAACATATACTCATACACTTCCCCTTCCTCCCTCCCCCACCCCCCTCCCTACTTACTAGCCTCTATCCTCTATCCTCCCTCGTTTCCTCTCTCCAGACCTAACCCCCCTGGGCCACCTCTGACATCGACCCTCTCCCTTTCTCCCACCCCCTCCCCTCCTCCTCTCCCTCCTGCCTCTGACATCTTCCCTCCCTTCCCCCTTCCTCTGACATCAACCCCACTCCCCCCTTTCCTCCCTTCCTTGACATCAACCCCTACTCCCCTCTTCCCCCCTCCTTCCCCCCTTCCTCTGACATCAACCCCAATCCCCCCCTTTCCCTCCTCCCCCCCTTCCTCTGACATCAACTCCCACTCCCCCCCCTTTCCCTCCCCCCCCCCTCTTCCCCTGACATCAACCCCACTCCCCCCCTTTCCCTCCTCCCCCCCTCTACCGTAATATCAAGCTCCAGGCCTCGCTCCCCGGCACACTTTATGGCAATTTTGCAACGTTATGAGAGTCGCGACACATTGCAAATAGAGCCGCGCAAGTAGAGCTTGGGGAGGGGGGGGCAGAATGGGACGGAAGAGGGGAGGGGAGGGGGAGGGGTGGGGAGGGGATGGGGGTGTAGAAGGGAAAGAAAACGGGGAGGAGGGGGATGTGGAGGGGGAGGGGGGGGGTGGATGAGGCAGGGGCGTGGGGGCTTGGGAGCGGGCGTGGTGTGGGCGGGGATGAGTCTTATGGACCCAATCTGATATAAACTTAAAAATGAAAACATGATAATAATGTTGATGACGAAGATGATAACGACTGTAGTAATAATGATTAATAATGATAGTAATGATGTGTGATATTGACAACAATAATAAAGATGATAAATATAGCAATAGTGATAAAGATAATCTCTAATGTTGTTGTTACAAAAGTTAACTAATCTCTTCATGAATATATATGTAT
>BOPN01001766.1:105000-107500 GCA_017312705.2 Penaeus japonicus | reverse complement strand
TTCTCATTCTCCTTCATGTGGGTAGGATAAGATGGAGGGAGTAGTTGGTACTTACCTTAGTCTTTCTTTATCTTCCTCCTTCCTTCCCTTCCTCCCTCCCCCCTCCATCCATCCATCCCTCACTCCCTCCCTCCCCCCCTTCATCCACCCATCCCTCCCTCCATCCATCATCCATCCATCTATCAATCCTTCCATCTATCAATCCATCCATCCATCCATCCACCCATCTATCCATCCACCTACCCACCCATCTATCCAGCCCTCCCTCTCTCTCTCCCACCCTCCCTCCCTCCCTCCCTCCCTTCCTCCCTCCCTCCCACCATCTCTAGTCTTCTCCTCCTCCATCCCTCTGTTCCCTCCTTCCCTCCCTCCCTCCAGCTCCTCTAGTCCCCTTCCCACTCTTCACTCCCCCCTTCTCCCCCTCTCCCCCTCTCCCCCTCTCCCTCCATATTGCTCCTAGATCTGAGACGCTGATGGCACCCGTGTTTCCCTGGTCGGCACTATCTATGTCACCCAAGGGAAGAGAAGTTACGGAAGGTCGCCTGGGTTGGTATGCAAGGAGGGTGGGGGGGGGGGGATGGGGGAAGGGGAAAGGGGGAAGGGGATGGGGTGAAGGGAAAAGGGAGGAGGGGGAGGGGATGGGGAGAAGGGGAAGGGGAAGGGGAAGGGGGTAAGGGTTGGGTAGAGTGGGGGTGAGGGGATAAGGGGTTGGAATAGGAGGATGGGAAGAGGTTGGGAAGGAGTGGGATGGAGCGGATGAGGGAGGGGAAAGGAGGAAGGAGGAAGGGGGAGGGGGAAAGGAGAAAAAGGGGTAAGATGGAGAGGAGTGAGAGTAATGGGCGAGGGTAGATTTCATCATGTTATTTTTCTTTTCATGTTTTTTTTTCTTCATGTTTCTCATGTCTTGCTGTTAATATGATGCTGCTAATAGTGACATTGTTGATTGATAATATCACTAATGATAACTGTAATGACTAAACGTTGATGATGATTGTGATAATTAAAACAATTATCAAGAAAAAAAAAATCAAATCAATGACAAGAATGATAAAACGCGATATCACTAATAATAATTATGAAAACGATTTAATAATAAACACACACACAAACACACTTGTCCAACTTCTCATTAGGATTTCAATCCTCATATGCATCTAAGAAAAAAAAAAAAATCACACAGAAATTGCCACTTTCGCCATATTGCCACTTGAAAAGCGTGATTTTTTACTTCGGTTATTGAATTGTTGAAGTCGAGTTTCACGTTCGTCTGTCGGTAATCTTTAGATGGTGGTGATGGTGAAGGAGGTGGTTATGGTGGTGATGGTGAAGGTGAGGAGGAAGAGGATAGTGGTTATGGTGGTGTTTGATCGTGAAGGTGAGAAGGAGGATAGTGGTATGGTGGTGTTTTATGGTGAAGGTGAGGAGAAGGAGGTGGTTATGGTGGTGATGGTGAAGGTGAGGAGAAAGAGGATAATGGTTATGGTGCTGTTTGATGGTGAAGGTGGGAAGGAGGATGGTTGTTATGGTGGTGTTTGATGGTGAAGGTGTGAAGGAGGATGGTTGTTATGGTGGTGTTTGATGGTGAAGGTGAGAAGGAGCATAGTGGTTATGGTGGTGTTTGATGGTGAAGGGGAAGAGAAAGAGGATAGTGGTTATGGTGGTGTTTGGTGGTGAATGGGAAGAGGAAGAGGATAGTGGTTATGGTGGTGTTTGATCGTGAAGGTGAAGAGAAAGATGATAGTGGTTATGGTGGTGTTTGTTGGTGAAGCTGAAGAGGAAGTTATGGTGGTTGTGGTGATGATAATGATGATAATAGGGAGGAGGAGGAGGAAGAAAAAGAAGAAAAAAATGATTATGAGAATGCGGATGAGGATGGGGATGAGGGAGAGGTAGAGGAAAATAATGATGATGATGATGATGAGGATTATGATGATGATGACGAGGAGGAAGAGGAGGAGGAAATCATTACAATCATCACAATCCACCACCACTACTAATGAGTGAAGATGATAAAGATGATTAAGATTATTTCCATTCTCCCAAAAATCCTATAAGATTCTTCATAATTTTGCTTTCTATGTTTATTTTAGGAATAATTCAGACAAAAAGTGAGCAAAAATCTGATTGAAAATGTTGCACGTCGGGTCATGGAAAATTGTGTTACGAAATAGTCTTCATAACAGCAGTTGCAAAAGCTGTTGCCATACTGAAAGTTGATGAAAAAAGTTTATGCCAAAGATGAAACTATATTGTTTGTAGAGTCATAAATCATTTTATTTATTTCCATACAGAATAGATAATATCCCACAAAAAATATATCTGAGCTTGTATCTTTTCTTCACCAGGGAACAGTTACCATTATGTCTGCATGTCGATTTAGCCTCTCGGTATAATCTTAGATTATTTCTAACCAAATTGGCTCTACCATAAGCGCGGTGGACGAAGGCTAGAGACACTCTCTCAGAGATATCCTTAGCCAAAGTCAGGAACTTTTTCCCTC
>BOPN01001766.1:77500-80000 GCA_017312705.2 Penaeus japonicus | reverse complement strand
TACATGCATACTAGTTATTATGTACACACATTGCTATTATACATATATATATATATATATATATAAATATTTATATATATATATATATATATATATATATATATATATATATATATATATATATATATATATATATATATATATATATATACATATGTATATATATATATATATATATATATATATATATATATATATATACATATATATATATATATATATATATATATATATATATAATGTATATATATATATATATATATATATATATATATATGTATGTATGTATATATATAATTTCTTTAACCTGAATTTAGATAGAAACCAGTTCATTCCCTTAGTCATTCACCAGTATTGTGCTCAAGCCCTTCGAACAAGCGGAATCAGTAGCCTAGTTCCTGACCTCTAGTATGACCTCTATCATGCAATAGCCCTCTAATGACCTCTCCTCGCTGGGCTAGAGTACTTTACTGAGTAATATCTTAGTAATTGGATGATGTGTTCTCACAGGAATAAGTGGTCATGTCAATGGCATTTAGAAATAGATCCTTTTTGGTTCTTTATGCCTAGTTAGTCACATTATTCAGTTCTTTAGATGAAAAAAAAAGAATATATATATATTTTATGCTTTTAGATTAGTAACCATTATTTTTTTTGGTCAATACATTATTTTAATGCCTTATAATATATGGTTGTTTAAGACACAGTAGCCCCAACGCTTCGCCAAAACTTAGAGGTACACTAGTTGTCAAGTATTGCAATACACCACCTCTCCTTTACCGCCTAGCATGCTTATCATAAATGACTTTGTAAATATAAGATACTGTCTATCAGTGAAACTAAGACGACGAATACAGGTAGATTATCTTCCTCTCATTTTCATTTTCATTTAACAGTCGTGAAGACTTTTTATCTTTTTTTTTTTTTTTTTTTTTAACCAATGATTCATTTTGCATCACAGAGTTCCCGGGTTGGTCATCAAGGTGATCAGCCCATTTATGATTATCCTCCCTCTCAAGTTTATCATTATTCTGTTATTTTTCCCCCTCTTCAAGTATGCTATGTCGGCAAAGTAGAGGTTGTGTGGTGCCACCGAGTGACATATTAGGAGAGTGCTGCGGGGTGCCTGAGGTAAACTGTGGTTCCCGCAGGCACAGTTGGGGCTACAGTGTCGTGCTGCTGCGGCCACGATGGGAACTGGCCCGGAGTACGTATAGGGCTCAGTTAAGGGCTCCCTAAATCAAAGAAAGTCCTCCATGAGCCCCTATTGTCTCCTCTCAAGGGAACTCGCTTATACCAAAGAGCTCGCTTGTTTGTGTGTAATGGGCTTCAGAAAGTAAAGAAAGGGCTCAAGTCTTAAACTACAATATAGTACAGCTATGAACACATGGTCTTAACTGTCGCCGTCACGTGCTCTTATACCACGCGTCTCCCGTCACGTCCAGCCAGCAGTTGTCTCTCTCACTCTCTCGACTCCTCCTGGCCAATAGCCATGTAGATGTGTAGTCCTGGTAACGGCCTGCTTGGTGTATACCGTCAGATTAAGCCCTTGGCATCAAACCACTCCCATTTAAATGTTTGCATCCAATCATGTTCTTGCAATGAATCACCCGGATAATGTAACCACGCCCCCTAATGGTTGTTGTCCACCCTGATTGGTGTTCAGTGGTTGACTTTACCCTGGGCGAGTCCCGGGAGTTTCACACTTAATGGTCATGTCTTGTACTCTATAGGTATCACGATGAAGAACATGCTAATCTGCTTAACGCTATGTGGCTCATCGCTGTCACTATATTATGTGTGGGTTACGGGGATATTGTTCCGAACACGTACTGTGGGAGGACCATTGCGGTGGCGTGCGGGATCATGGTAAGTGGCATCGTCTCTCCCTCTTACCTGCCACTGGTCTCTCACTCTCCCATACAGGTACCATGATGAAGAACATGCCAATTTGTTGAACGCCATGTGGCTTATAGCGATCACATTCCTTTCCGTGGGGTACGGTGATATAGTCCCAAATACATACTGTGGGAGGGGTATTGCGGTGACAACTGGAATAATGGTAAGTAGAGTGAATTCCAGAGGTGCAACTCAGAACCAGATTCATGACGCAAAAGAGAGTTTTTAATTAGACCTCAACCCAGCCCTTGTAGCCTTGCGATTTTCTGATTTCATTTGACCGTTTCATTTACTTTCTTTTCCAATCATTATTGGTTATTACTAACGTTCTAATGATAAAAAAAAGCGAGAGATTGTTCTCGTTCCGTTTCTTTTCACCTTTTTTTTCTTTTGGATTGCCTTGTGTTCGTTTTGTTTTCTCTCTCGTTTGACTATCCTTGCTAACAAAATTCAAAACCTTTTTTTTTTAATTTCAAACTTGCGATTAACAAAAATCCTTCGTTCCTTGCAATGAACGCCTTTTTTTTCAAATAGTTCCTTTTTCATGTCCTTTTTTTTCAAATCCTTCTTTTTTTTAGTTTTTTTTTCAACTAAATATTTT
>BOPN01001766.1:70000-72500 GCA_017312705.2 Penaeus japonicus | reverse complement strand
AGCGTTCTACATTAATTTCAGTTCATTTACCTTTCTGTTATATTTTATTTTTTGCGGTTATTTCATTTTCTTTCATTTTCATCTTATGAAAGAACTTTTGTATGTGAAAGAAACTGCATTGGCAAACATTCAGACTTTTACTTCCGAAGAATCACATTTTGTGTAAATTTTACCTAAAACATGTTGCTGTTTTGCCAGTATGATGATTTCTTTCACATAGAAATAAGGAGAGTTCCTGTTTTATCCTTCTCTTTTCTGTGATTTATCTACTTTATTCATGCATCTTTATCATTTGTTATATCCCATACATCATTCATTATTTTCTCTTTTGTTGTAATTCATTCTTTGTTTTTCTTTTTTAATTATAATCATTTTTTACCAAACGTTTTTCTTTTCTTTTCAAATTTCACTGACAACATCCTGGACAATTATCTAACATCTTACTTTTTCTGTCTCTCTCTCTCCTTTTCTCTTGTTATTATCATTGTTATCATCATTGTTATTATTATTATAGTTATCATCATTGTTATTATTATTTTATTATCATCATCATTATTGTTATTATCATTATTATTATTATTATTATTATTATTATTATTATTATCATTATCATTATTATCATCATCATTATTATTATCCTTATTAAGCTTATTATCATTACTCTCCTTATCATTGTTTTCATCATGGTTATCATTATTTTTTTTTTTTTTCTTCCTTTTTGTTTTGTCACTATTCGATTGCAGGGTTCTTTCCTATCTAACCGTTCCCTTTACTGTATTGTTCAACTATTTCAACTTTCTCTCACTCTCTCTCTCTTTCTTTTCCTGTTACGCTTTATCACCCTTTCTCCCATCCCCCCTTTCTCTCGCTCCTCATAGCCTTCTTAGTTTGTATTATCTATTGCATTCCTTTCAAATAATGTTAACAATAACAATTTATGTAATGATAGTTGATAATACCATTTGTAATGACATTAATAGAGATAATGTGGACAATAATAACATTAATGATAGAACAAGAAAAAACAGCTTTAACTTCTACTAATAATAGTAATAATAATAGTAATAGTAATAGTGATACTAATAAAAAAAATCATTACCAAGAATGATACTAATAACTGTAATAAAAAGAGAAATTATGATTTTAATCACGAAAATTGATACAGGATACCACAATCAGCATTGTCACTATGATAATAATGATGATAATAAATATAATTTCGATGATAATACCTTTGGCACTAATAAGATTATTATCAATATCATAATTGATAGTAATAATGATAGTCACGAGAACGACAGCAATACTTATGAAGGTCAAAATACCAATAATAATGAAAATGATAATAACAACAACAATAACGTTGAAAATTATAAGTAAAAGTAGCTATGATGAAAATACCATAATAACAATACTAATGATAACGATACTAACATTAATGATAGTATTAGTAATATGTACAATATATCAATACAATTAACAAGATTAACAAGGATAATATCAATGATAATAACAGTAATGACAACAGAGAAGCAATAAAAGTAATTACCACAGAAGATAAGGATGACCTATGATTAACATAATGGTAAAGATGATACCGACAATGCGCAATGATAATGATAATTGTAATATCAATACTAAAAATAGATATAAAAAAACGATAATATAAATAATGATTATGATCATGATTATTAATGGTGATTATATTAATGACTGATAATGGTGATAAGAATTATGATAATGACAATGAGGTTGATGATAGTGATAATGATGATAAGAATAATACTAATAATGATTGTAATAATGATCATACAAAGGATAATGATAATTAAAGTAATAGCAAAAAATGATAATAATGATGATAATGATAATAATAGTAATAATGATAATGATAATAATGATAAAGATAGTAATGATAACAAGGTCAATATTTATCATAATGATGATATTGATAATGCTAATAGTGAAAACAATAATGTTAATAACGATGATATTAATATTGATAACAATGATACTATTGATGACAATAGTGTTAATGGAGATGATAATGATAATAAAGATAGCAATAATTTAAAAAAAACAGTAAGGATCTTGATAATGACGATAATATTAATGACAATGCTGATAATGATAATAATAAAAATAACAATAATGATAATAGCAATAACAATAATAAGAAAAAAATAAGTAAGAATGATAATAATAATAACAATAATAACAATGAGGATAATTATGCCAAAGAGGATAATAACAATGATAATGAAAGTGACAATAATAATGATAGTAATAATAGTAATAGTACTAATGATATTGATAGTGGTAGTAACATTGATAATGATGATGGTAGTAAGAAGTACAATGACAATAAGAATGTTTATAATGCTAATAACAGTAATAACACTGAAAATGATATTAATGATTGTGATGATGATCATAAAGATAGTAATGTTGATAATGATAAAGATGATAATGAGAGTAATTATAATGATGATGATGAAAA
>BOPN01001766.1:55000-57500 GCA_017312705.2 Penaeus japonicus | reverse complement strand
TCTCTCTTTCTCTGTCTCTCTCTCTCTCTCTCTCTGCCTGTCTCTGTCTCTGTCTGTCTCTCTCTCTCTCTCTCTGTATGTCTCTATGTATTTATTTATGTATATTTATGTCTATTTATGTATCTCTCTCTCTCTCTCTCTCTCTCTCTCTCTCTCTCTCTCTCTCTCTCTCTCTCTTCCCCACCTTCGTCCCTCCCTTTCTCACATATTTGGATCTGTTTCATACATCCATGAACCATCAACACAAAACTCACAAACACACACACACCCACACCCACACCCACACCCACACCCACACACTCACACACACACACAAGCACACACACAAACACACACGCACAAACACACACACACACACACATACAGACACAAACCCACACACACATACACACAAACACTCACGCACTCACTCATTGACTCACGCACCCTCCAGACACACAGAGTCCAAGTCCCGGCCCACCCACCAGCTACATATCAGGTCAGACAGTGTTACGTTTGACAGTGTAACGGCGGTCTCTCTGCAGACCTCCCGTGTCCAGGTGCTTCTCTGGCTCTTACGGTCGATAACTCAGTGACTGAGTAACATTTTGACACAGGGGGAAAAAATAATGGTATAAAGCATGGAACAAACAAACGTTGAAAAAGAGCTCTCTATATATAATATAAATATATATCTATAAATATATATACAAGCATATATATATTTCTTTTAACAAACGGTATTAGTATGATTTTCACAAAACGTGTAAACAAAAAACAAAAAAAATGTTTCAAGATCGAAAAATATGACAGCGACTGAGCCACATTCACAGAACTATTCATTCATTTATAGGTACGGCGTATTTCTCCGTGTTCACCCCGACTCCCTATTGAGTGTGATACTTACTCTATTGTTACTCTGGTGGATTTAGTACAAATAAGTCCTTCACTCATATGTATATTATATATATACAACATTTCCTAACTTCTAGTTTACAAATTACCAGAAGCAAACTGGAAAGTCAAACGGTGAGTAAATGGAAGGTCAAGATCTTGTGTTCTCCGTCTGAAGCTTCGCGAGATCCTTGTCTAGAGGTACGCTGGACAGACCTTAGCCTAGTCAGCACCGCAGTAGAGGAGTCTCCGTCGTCAACTCAACACCAGCTGGTCAGCACCACAGCAACGGCCTCCGTGGCGTGCAAATGCACAGCAGCACATAACTATAGCGTGTGTGACTTGATCTCAACATCGGCTGCGTGACAGCCTCTGGGACTCATTCCCTGCGGTTCTCACGTCGGTAAAACATCACACTCTAGCTTGCACCGAAGTGAAGAGATGCTCATTTTATGCTGTTTCGTGAGCACAGTATGTCAACTCCGTATTTAGCTATAGACGCACCACAGTGACAAGCGGTCACACGTACACCGTAAGAACAGTTTTGCGATAGCACCACAGGGCAGGGCCGTTGCTGCATCACAGCGACAGGACCTAACATTAGTCCCCAGCTGTGTAGGGTCTCAGCTGAACACCTGCTGTGTCTCTGAACCCCATGACTTGGAGACGCGAGGCCCCAGGACAGGAGAAGGACTAACGGACAGCGTGCTAAGAACCAGCATCTTCTTACTCTTCCAGCTCCCAGGTTGCCGCATAGAAATTTCAAAACAAAGATATCTTTTCCTTCAGTAGTCAAAAAAAAAACAAGCTTTTGCAAGGGTTGTCACCGATCTGTTCCCGGGAGGAGCCCAGCTGCTTTCTTGAGACGCACGAGCAGTTGCAGCCTTTTGGAAGGATGTGCCGAAGAAGAAGAAGAAGAAGAAGAAGAAGAAGACGGCAAAGTGTTCCCACGTGAGAAATAAAAGGTCCCTGAACTACGGCTCGGTGTCAGCCAACGGTCGGTTGAATGTCGGAGTCTCTTAGAGATAATTCTTCTCTCCTCATGCTCTCTCTTTATCGTTATAAGCCACAACTGAAGTGCTTTGCTTTTATGAAATCCACAATGTTAAACCTTTATATAAACAATTGTGTATCTGAATGCATATACACCTTATAATGATTACGCCTTTACTAGCTATATCTAACTAATGAAGAAAAAAAAAATAACAATTATAATCTGAGCTGGGATAGAATTTGATTAGACTTTTTTTCTAAATAGATTAAAACATGATTGACAAAGTGTTGATAAGGTTCCCGTGCCTTTAGTGTTGCTGATAATGATTTACTACTTTTTATTGAACACGATGAAAGCCTCATTATATTCGGAATGAATCATGAAATAAACTATATATGTATATATTGGTTGCATTAGGAGTTCTGTAGCACCAGGGTGAAATGTTGTTTTTCAAGGTCTTTGCACCAGGGAGCATATATCGTCAGTAGGACGTTATACAAAGTTTCTGAAGCTTATAATGTCCATATATAGTATTCTATACGATAATTATATGTTATAGAATCAAAGTTTTTTGCCTGCGTATTTGCAAAGTTAGAAATTAGATATGTTATCCACCACTGAGGAGGAACGCCT
>BOPN01001766.1:25000-27500 GCA_017312705.2 Penaeus japonicus | reverse complement strand
ACTTAGATCTTACTCTCTGTTTCCCAAGATGTCATGCACATAAACATACAAAGGCTGGTAATACCTTTAGAAAGTGTTCGATCCCAAATATTGAACACCAAATAGGATTAGATTCACTAATGACGTGCCGTGTCCTGAATAACACCCTTTACAGAATCACCGTTATACACAATATGATAATCGACAAGTACTAAGACTGAAATACTTTAGAAAAAAGAGAGAAAAAACCCCCTGAAATATCATGGTTTATTCTTCTTTTCAAGATGACGATTATGATAATCAGATAATTAACTTTCGGTCTTATGAACTTATCATCCATATACAAAACTATTGTAAATATGTTATTTAAAGGTGAGTATAGGTACAGATCCGAATGCTTGTGCATTAAAGGAGGTAAAGCGGAACCAGACCAGGTGAAAATGCAACACAAAATGGCCAAGAGAACCAGGGAGTTCAAGGTGATGGTACAGGAAGATGGGTTTGTGGATAAAGAAGTGAGGAAGAGACTAAGAGGTGTGGATAAAGAAGTGAGGAAGAGACTAAGAGGTGTGGATAAAGAAGTGAGGAAGAGACTAAGAGGTGTGGATAAAGAAGTGAGGAAGAGACTATTGGGCGTGGCGGAACAATTAGGGATCATGAACAATGGAAAAGTGATAACACATGGGATTGACAAGGCTGTTGGACGGTGAAGGGGACATGAGAAATGAGATGACAACGAAGATGAGGGATAAGGTTATTCACTCAGGAGTTCGAGATAACTAGACTAGTACAGTGTAATAGTGCGTTTGTATGTGATGAGCGTCCACAAAAAAAAAAAAAAAAAAAAAAAAAAAAAAAAAAAAAAAAAAAAAAAAAAAAAAAAATCTATCTATCTATCTATCTATCTATCTATATAGTACACCCTCCTGAACTGCTAGTTAGATGACCACTAATATAACAGAAATTCATCCCTCACAGTGTTACCAACTCTCAGAAAACATACTACACAGTCGCGACCTCCTCCTATAACCGAATTTACTTTGCAATGGTGAAGAAGGAAATACTATTAAGAATGAAGAGAATGATAGTAACGATAAAAAAGGAAAGTAAATAAGGGTAGTTGAGACAAAGATGCTACGATTATTGCTAAGTATAACGAAGGATATAATCAGGACGTCAAGATCAGTAATCCGGGAGTAGAGGAAAGGGCACGAGTTACGTAGGATATAAAAATGAGGGAAAGATGATCATGTTGTTGTAGCTTTTTGAGGAAAAAGGAAGTGGATTGAGCATAATGGAAAACGATGGGAATGATCAAGATGAAAGGAAGATGGGAACACCAAAGAGGAAGTGGATGGGGTATGTGGATGAGGTCATGTTGGTAGCAGGAATAAAAAAAAAAAAAAATATATATATATATATATAAGGTCAACGTTACTGATGTTGACTACAGAGTTACATCATCATCATCTGTCATCATCATCATCACAATTATCATCATCATAACCACCATCATTATCATCATCATAATCACCATTAGCATCATCATCATCATCATGACCACCACCATTATCATCATCATTATCACCCCACCACCACCATCATCATCATCATCACCATCCCCATCATCATTATCATAATAATAATTTGTAGTTATTGTTATTGCCAGCGAAGACAATCATTCCAGTAACTCAATAAATTAATCACATTACCTGCATTAATCAACCCAATTAAAGAGATGTTTTTCGATTCAAAATTGATATAACAAACGCATTTGTCGAAAATATTCAAAAGTGTTTTTTTTTCTTCATAGAGGAAATTATGAAATACAACGAAAGAGAACAAATAAATGCATGGATTCTAATTGATAATGCAAATCGTCTTTCCGAAATCGTATATACAGCATCGAAATGGCTAGACGAGAGAAATGTACAAAAAGTGCTTTGACCTGCTTGCAAAATACAGCTGTATCAGTCACTATTGCTTCGGAATTGCTCTCGGACTGACGTTCGGCAGAAATCCTTCAATATAATGGTTGTTTAAATCTAAAATCTGCGTCACAGAGACATGCAGTTGACACGTATCCGAGAGAATTAACATTATTGGCTCTATAGTCTATGATGTTTATTCAAAAGGCTTGTGTGAGAGAGAGAGACAGGGAGGGGGAGGGAAAAGGAGCGAGAGAGAAGGAGAGAGAGAGAGAGAGAGAGAGAGGGAGAGAGAGAGAGAGAGAGAGAGAGAGAGAGAAAGTTATAGAGAGAGAGACAGGGGGGAGATGGAATGGGGGGAGGGAAAGGGAGAGAGAGAGAGAGAGAGAGAGAGAGAGAGAGAGAGAGAGAGAGAGAGAGAGAGAGAGAGAGAGAGAGAGAGAGAGAGAGAGAGAGAGAGAGTTATAGAGAGAGACTGTTTGGGGGGAAAAGCAAGAGAAAGCGACAGACAGCAGATATATGGATAGATAATAAAGCTAAAAAGATAAAGATAGAGATGAATAAATGCATAGAAAAATATTAAGATAAAAGAC
>BOPN01001766.1:17500-20000 GCA_017312705.2 Penaeus japonicus | reverse complement strand
GTGTCTATCCAATGCATAAAAATATTAGATATGTACTAATATAAAGTAAAATTACCTGTCCGTCACGTTAAGTCTATTTTCTTGCGCTTTTGTTGATCCCCACTTTTCTGCTCTGCATATAGCATTGCAGTCTTGCCACGGACTTAAATATCTTTCCTTTTGCCCTGATGTTTATTCTCTTGTTGTGCAATACTCCAATAACCTCTTTCCAATTTATCTTTCCTGCCTGCATTATATGAGATGTTTCTGCATCCACGTCTCCCATCTTTGACTCTGTCGACCCACGATATTTAGATTCTTCCTCTCTATATTATTACCCTGCATTGCAACCTTTCCTTCACTCTCATCGATAAAACTAAGGTACTCGATTTTCTAGCTACTTATATCTGGACCTCTGTCCTCTAAAACCCTCCTCAAATATTGCAGCTTATTGCAACTGGTGCCACGTATAACGATGTCCCTGCAAAGAGCATCTGCACCGCGGAGACCGCTCTTTTATCCCCTTTGACAAGACATCCATCACAAGCATCAAACAGACAGGGTCTCGGTGGAGAACCCTGATGAAGTCCAAGATAGACAGGGATCCAGTCTGTCAATCTCATGCTACTTTGTATCTTAGGTCTGGGTCCTTCGTACATGCCCTGTATCAATCCTATGTATTTTTCTGGCACTTCTTTCTCTCATATGCATCTCCATACTTCTTGCCGAGGTACTTTGTTGTAGGTCTTCTCCAGCTTTGTAAAAACTATGTGCAGTCCCCTTTTCCCGATATATATATATATATATATATATATATATATATATATATATATATATATATATATATATATATATATATATTTTTTTTTTTTTTTTTTTTTTTTTTTAATTATCTGCCGAGTCCAAACACTGTATCCATAGCTCCTCTATCTGGCATAAAACCAAACCGTTTACTCTCTTTGTCTTCTATCTATTACATTTTCCAGAACGTCATTGTATGTGACATTAATTTAATTCCTGTGTAGTTCTCGCAATCCTGAATATCACCCTTTTCCTTGTAGATAGACACGATCCAGTTATTTGTCTTTTTCATCAAACCCCATGACACCATTTATATATATTTATATATATATATATATATATATATATATATATATATATATATATATATATATATATATACATATATATAGAGAGAGAGAGAGAGAGAGAGAGAGAGAGAGAGAGAGAGAGAGATAGAGAGAGAGAGAGAGAGATAGAGAGATATAGATAGATAGATATGGATAGATAGATAGATAGGTATATATGTATATCTGATATTGTCTTCTTAAAAGGTAAGTAAAAACAAGTGTATATGTGTGAAAGGTATCTAGCACTCCCTCTCTCCTTTGACCTTTCTTTTTATAAGTCTCATAAAGCTAATCTTTTGACATTTAACCTTTCGCTGACAGTTTGACGTCGTGTTGTGTAAAAAAAAGAATGTTAACTCAACTCGGATCAATAGATGTAGTTACAGTCACGCCATCCTGGTATTACTTTTTGTTCATTACTGTTATCGTCCACCAGTAATGGATGAAGTAAAAACAGAGATATCTTTTCTGTATGTTTGGAAGTAATAGCGTTACCTGTGTCGGGAACATCGTATGTCTCTTATAATTATTATCATTATCAGTGTTGTTTTTCTTGAAAGTTCTTTATTGCATCGCCTTTCTTATCATTTCCATTATCTTCTGTATAAACGTTCTTCATATCAGGATTATGTTCACAAAGTTATTTTGTTGTTGTTTGTACCGTTATAACAACTAATCCAACTGCTGCAACTAATGATGATGACGATGTTGACAACGATGATGGTGATGATATAAATTTTTCGAATAATCTGATCTATAAATCTACAGTTTGCAATATTTATATTAGATGTGTATCCAGTTACCTAAATCCCGTGGTCTGAGCTTTGCATGCTACATTTCTTGCTATTGAGGTAGTGATGTATTTCTTATTATTAAGGCCCTTCCCAAAGTAGTGTTAATTTGATACATATTTCGTTGAATGTTGATAGAGAAAGTTTCCAAATACGATGTACAGGGGATTCTTTCTCTCTTTTGCATTACTGTTCCCATCTTTACAGATAAAGGCCACACGGATGCTTAGTTAACAAGCCACCAAAAACATTGAATACAGAAGCAAACATGTACAAGATTTATCAACCATCAAAGTGAAAAAATAAGTTAGCCAAGCCTATGGTGGATGGAGAATTGAACATGACATCCTGGCAAGGAAAGTCTACCTACCCTAAAGGATCGAAGAGGAGTGGTATGTTGACACCACTCAAGAAACTAGCTTGTCATCAATAGTTGACAAAGATACATGTATCTGAGAAATGAGATGATAGCTGGTTTTCAATGAGATAGAAATCATGCGGAATAACATATGTTTATATTTTTAATTAGCATTATATCTTTATCATTGTTATCATCATTTGTGTCATTATTAGTGTCATTAATATATTTGATATTTCCAT
>BOPN01001766.1:10000-12500 GCA_017312705.2 Penaeus japonicus | reverse complement strand
GCATGGGTAGGGCCAATATGAGAACCCATAGCTACGCCATCTGCTTGAGTGTATGAATGGTTTCCAAAGGTAAAAACTGAATCTTTGGTGGCAATATTCACAAGAGACTCAAACTGTTTCTTATTTAAACCGAACTTGGACAACGATTCCTCTGACGTATAGTCAAATATGATTTTGATAGTTTCTTTCAGGGGAACATTTGTAAATAAAGATTCAACGTCAAAGCTAGCCATTGCAGTGGTGTCATCAACTCTCAGATGTTTAATTTCATTTACGAAATTTACAGAACTGAGAGTAGTATCCTCGTTATTGGTTAAGGGTTTAATAATCCGTACAAGAAATTTAGCAAAGTTATTGTTAAAAGTGCCGATGGATGAAATGATAGGTCTCAGAGGTGTACCAATCTTATTTACTTTGGTGAGACCATACATGAATCCTGGAAGAGAACCAGCTAAGAAAATGGCGTTATATATGGTTTCGTTGAAGACTGTCTTTAACGGACGTTATATTCTGTTTAATTTATCTTCAAGTTGTGAAGATGGGTGACTAGGTTAACATTCAAATCTGAAATTTTGATGAGTCTGACAGTAAAGCATATAACTTGTTAACATAATCTATTTTGTTTAGTATAACTATGCCTTTGCCTTCATTATTAGTTATTACAATGCTATCATCGTCTTTTAAATTTTGAAGAGTATCAGTGGTATGAATAAAATCTAAAGAATAAGCAAGAGCAGAGATTTTTCTGTATATCGAGCTGAATGTGTCTTTATAAATGCTGCAACTTTTTAACATGTGAATGTAAACCATTTTGAACAATATTTATATACCCAGCTCTTGGTTCTTTTTAGCACTAATGATGAATATTGAAGTCTTCGAAACGTCTGGAAAATAAAGATGTTCTACACAGCCTTGGTTATTTTATATATATGTGTATATATATATATATATATATAATGTAAGCAGTAGAACTTCCAACTTGGAAACGGAGGTTAATAATGAATCTCAAGATCAGTGTTGCCAGAAGAAATATCCTTATTTCCAGCCTTGGAAATAAGGATGTTTCTTCTGGCAACACTGATCTTGAGATTCATTATTTATATATACATATGTATGTATATATATGTATGTATATATATATATACATATATAAATATATATACATGCATATATATACATACATATGTATATATATATATATATATATATATATATATATATATATTTACATATACAACATCAGCTATAGACTTGCCTCGGGGGAAGCGCAATCGTATTATAAAGAAAATAACCAAGGCTGTGTAGAACATTTTTATTTTCCAAACGTTTCGAAGACTTCAGTCTTCATCATCAGTGCTAAAAAGAACCAAATGCAAGCTGTTAGAGCTGGGTACATAAATATTATTCTCAATGGTTTACATTCAGATAACAACTAATGAAAAGAGTAAAAGATAAGGAACATTCATGGAACATTATGTAATCACCTAAACACACCTTAACATGTAAAATATCAGTGGAGGTCACAGGGTTGAATAGTGAACAGCTGTGTGGTTGTCAAGGGATTGTTGAGCTGTGGTTTCATCTTATAATGTACAGGGACTCGGAGATTTGGAATTCGAGTCTGGTATGGGAAGTGGACAGAATTCTGAAATCCTTGTGAGTGTAAGGGTGGTTTTCCGAGTGCGAATATTGTCGGATAGCAGAGAAAGACCGTTTATTCAGAGGCAGGCCTGTTCTAATTTACTTACACTTATGTTCAAGAATCCTGTGTTTGAACCAACGTGACAACTTCACGTTGGTTCCAATATACCTAGCGTTACAGCCAGGACAACTATATTGATATACTATATTTGAACATAATTCTGAAGGGACTGGATCTTTCTTTAAAAAGTGCCAATAGTATTGTTATTTGTGAAAACTATATTAAATCTTATTTGAGGGAAGGAATGTTTCAGCATCTCACGTAATTGTTTTCGAATCAAGAAGCTGGTGTCCAAACTAGGGGAGCTCGATGTACTTAATTTCCTTAGGGACTGTAGAAATTTTCTTTAACTGTTGTGGATAGACATCCGTTTCCTTTGGCGATTAGTGTGTCAAGAAAAGGAAGTTGGTTTTCCTTTTCCATTTCACAGGTAAACTTAATATTAGTATGCTGGTTGTTAAGGTACGATAAAAATTGTTTGACGTGTGAAGGATGTTTAAACACGAGGAAAGTATCATACATGTACCTTTTATACCTTTATGCGGGACAATTATGTAGCCAGATCTTTTCGTGGTGATATAGGAAGGCATTGGCATGGGTGGGGCCAATATGAGAACCCATAGCTACGCCATCTGCTTGAGTGTATGAATGGTTTCCAAAGTTAAAAACTGAATCTTTGGTGGCAATATTCAGAAGAGACTCAAACTGTTTCTTATTTAAACCGAACTTGGACAACGATTCCTCTGACGTATAGTCAAATATGATTTTGGTAGTTTCTTCCAGGGGATCATTTGTAAA
>BOPN01001765.1:262500-264515 GCA_017312705.2 Penaeus japonicus | reverse complement strand
CACTCTCACTCACGCTCTCTCGCTCTCTCGCTCATTCACTCATTCACTGACTCACTCTACTCTCTCTTCTTTCTTACTCTCTCTCTCTCTCTCCCTCTCCCCCTCTCTCTCTCTCTCTCTCTCTCTCTCTCTCTCTCTCTCTCTCTCTCTCTCTCTCTCACTCTTTCACTCTCACTCACGCGAGCACCGCGTCAGCATATGGTCGATCATCGCAGCATTACCCGGGGTTGGTCGCGCATTGCACCTTCATATCATGCATCGACCCTTTTAGTGGCATGTTGGTGTTGAATTGTCCGTCTCAGTTGCCGGGTCTCTGGCAACTGAGACGTGTTGTACACCTTCAGAAATGCGTATGTAAATGCCACGGGGATTAGGGGGGGGGGGGGGTAACGGGGAGGGGATTGGAGGGAGTGACCAGGGACAGTTAGCAGGGACCCCAAAATTAGGTGTCGGACCATCGGGTGGACAGCCGTGGCGACGCAGAATCTTCTCGTCACAGCCCGTGGGGTCTAGATGGTCTCTAGTCTCGCTCTCTCTCTCTCTCTCACTCACTCACTCTCCCTTTCTCTCACATACGTGCATACACACACATGCATAAACACCGTGCATAGATATACGGAATATAACGTCGTCATCACGTCCTCTCCGCCAGCTGGCCTAATCACCTCATCCCCTTGAAGTGAAGCGGGCAGTGTGGGTCTCTCTCTCTCTCTCTCTCTCTCTCTCTTTCTCTCACTTACTCACTCACTCTCTCTCTCGTGTCTCCCTCCCTTGTGTCTCTCCCTCCCTCCCTTCTCTCTCTCTCTCTCTCTCTCTCTCTCTCTCTCTCTCTCTCTCTCTCTCTCTCTCTCTCTCTCTCTCTCTCTCTCTCTCTCTCTCTCTCTCTCTCTCTCTTTCTCTCACTTACTCACTCACTCTCACTCTCGTGTCTCCCTCCCTTGTGTCTCTCCCTCCCTCCCTTCTCTCTCTCTCTCTCTCTCTCTCTCTCTCTCTCTCTCTCTCTCTCTCTCTCTCTCTCTCTCTCTCTCTCTCTCTCTCTCTCTCTCTCTCTCACTCACTCCCTTTACCTCATTAGCGGAAGCCGAGATCCAGGATGGGATATAGCACCGAGGGGGCATCGGATCCGCCGGGATTAGTTAGCGCTATCGCCGCGGCTCCAGGCGGATCGCGGCCGCAGAGAGGTCAAAGACTACGGGGTTTATGAGAGAGGGAGAGGGAGAGAAGGAGAGGGAGGAGGAAGGTGAGTAGGGGTAATTGGAGAGAGATGAGGAGAGGGAAAAAGAAAAAAGAGGGGATGAGAAGGAGAGGAAGCGAGGGGAGAGAGAGTTAAGTCTAAAATTAAGTTTGAGAAGGTGTACATATAATGCTTTGGTTACTGTGTTTATGTTCGTTTCCGTTTAAAACCATTTAATCCTCATTTTACAACTGCAGAACCTATGCATGTGTGCCTGTCTGTTGGTCTTTAGCAACGCGGCCGTGAAGAGAATTGCAAGGAGGCGGAAAGAAGGGAGTGTTAAGGAGGAGAGGAGCCCTTCCCGTTGCAACGTCAGGGCGGGCGTGATGGGCGTAGGATGACGAGGGGAAGGAGGCAGTGGGAATAACAAGGATCTTGAAGAAGTAGATGATATCCTTTAGGGGAGAGGTAGGGAGAGGTTAAGGGATGGGGATAGAGAAGGAGAGTGTGGAAGGGAGGGGGGAGAAAGGGAGAGGGAAAGAGGGGAGATAGGAGAAAGGGATAGAGAGGGGGGGGAGATAGGAGAAAGGGAGAGGCAGAGGGAGAAGGAGATAGGAAAAGGGAGAGGAAAAGAAAGAGAGAGGGGGGAGGGGAAGGGAGAGAGAAATAGGATTTGAGGAAGTAAAATGAGGACCGTTCGGCAAATAAAGAAAAGAAAATGAAGATCAGGTATTTAAGACTCGGCATTAGAGAAGGAAAAAAACAAGGAGGGAAGGATATTTACCAACAGCGGAACGTGAGGATGGAGTGGAGAGGGAGGGGGCGTGTTGTTTGTCTCTAA
>BOPN01001765.1:250000-257500 GCA_017312705.2 Penaeus japonicus | reverse complement strand
GGAGGGGGGAGGGGGCAGCGAGAGGGCCAGGGTGAATGCCAATGGGTTTGTGTGTGTGTGTGTGTGTGTGTGTGTGTGTGTGTGTGTGTGTGTGTGTGTGTGTGTGTGTGTGTGTGTGTGTGTGTGTGTGTCATTTAACTCTCTCGCTCTCTCTCTCTCTCTCTCTCTCTCTCTCTCTCTCTCTCTCTCTCTCTCTCTTTTCTTTTCTTTATGGGGGGTGGGGGTAGATGTTTAGAACATAATCGATCATTTAAAATCTAGATCGAGAGGTGGTAGGAAGTTTCTCGAATGTGTCGGCGTTCTTGGAAGGGCGGAGGGGTGGGGGGAGGGGGGAGGGGGGAGGGGGCAGCGAGAGGGCCAGAGTGAATGCCAATGGGTTTGTGTGTGTGTGTGTGTGTGTGTGTGTGTGTGTGTGTGTGTGTGTGTGTGTGTGTGTGAAACAATCCATTTATTTCAAAATGAAATGGTAATCAGGATTAGTCATTTAGATTTTAGACTTTATAGGTTGGACTTTATAGCTATTTTATTTTCAATGGAAATAATGATAATATTATTATTATTGTTATTATTATTAGTAATATGAATATTGAAGTTATTGTTATTGTTGTCACTATATCATTATTATTATTAGTAGTAGTATCAATATAATTATTTGTTATTATTATTATTGACAATATTTCTCCTTCCTTTTCTAAATCACCTTCTTCTTTTTCATCCTCCTTTTCTTCTTTTTTCTCTCTTCTTCTTCGTCTCCTTCTTTTTCTTCGTCGCCTTCTTCTTCATCTTCACCTTCTTTTTCTTCTTCATTTTCATCTTTTTATTTGGGGGGGGATAAGGGTTAGGTCAACGAGAACACAAGCTCATGTATTGACCTCTTCGTGGGCTCTATCACCTCCTCCTCACTACTCTTCCTCTCACTCGCTCCCTCTCAATCCCACTCGCTCCTTCTCACTCCCACTCGCCCGTCCTTATTTCCACTCACTCCTCACTCTCACGCGCCCGTCCTTACTCTCGCTCACTCCTTCTCAAAATCCCACTCATTCGTCCTTACTCCCACTCGTTCATCCATACTCCCACTCGCTCCCACTCGTCCCTTCTCACTCCTACTCGCTCCTTCCCGCTCTCACTCGTTCCTTCTCACTCTCACTCGTCCTTACTCCTAATCGCTCCTTCCCGCCCTCACTCGTCCGTCCTTACTCCCACTCGCTCTCACTCGTCCTTACTCCTACTCGCTCCTTCCCACTCTCACTCGTCCGTCCTTACTCCCCCCACTCGCTCCATTTCGCCCCTTCGCCGAGTCTTGGCAAAACTATTAGCCAAGTTTGGGCGACGGCGAGCGGGCGAAGGAGGGAGAGGGGGAGGGGGAGGGGAAGGAGGTGGGGCGAAAGGGTAGTAAATGAAGAATACAAAGGATGACTTGCAGTGGAGTAGGATGGTTGGACGGTGGGGGGGTAGGGGATGAGGGGGGGTCTGCCTGTGGTGCTTGCGGTGTGGTAGGAAGGGTTTGTGTTTCCGTGTGTTTGTTTGTTTGTTTGTGTATTCATGTGTATGTTAACGTGTGTGTGTGGGGAGGGGGGGTCTTACTTGCGTGCGTGTGCATGTGAATGTGTGGAGGGGGGGGGGCGCCAGTGTGTGTGCTTGCGTGCCTGCATGCGAGTGAGTGAGTGGGTGAGCAAAGACAGTGGACACTTGCTTGGCCCGAGGGAGATAAGGGTGTACAGTTACAGGCTGGAGAACAGGGTGACAGTATGTGCAGTATGTGATGATGTGGTCGTATGTGGTTATTGCTGTTCAAGAAAGAGAGTGCCATGTTGAACAGGACTTGTCAGAGGACTTGTCGGAGGACTTGTCCGAGGACTTGTCAGAGGACTTGTCGGAGGACTTGTCAGAGGACTTGTCGGAGGACTTGTCAGAGGACTTGTCGGAGTCTCTGAGCGCCCGGTGAGGAAATAGTGCCTCTGTGAATGATGGAATGCAATTGGAATAGCTGGTGTGTGTGTTTCCACATTTGGTGTCCTAGGTTAGGTTGACTGTGAATATTGATCTCTTTTTATCTATTTATCTGTCTGTCTCTATCGCTATCACTCTTTTAGTCTCTCTCTATCTATCAATCTATCTATCTATCTATCTCTCCCTCCCCCCCCCTCTCTCTCTCTCTGTTTTATGTGTGGTTTATATTGTTATTTTCATGATAAATATACAATTATTATTTGTTCTAGAGATTCAAATTTATGGTGAAGGCAACAGTGTAGAGGAACGAGTACATACCAATTTATGTTTTTTTAAATATTGACATAGAGTAATAGGTACATGGTAGCACCTGTATCAGTTTCACTCATGAATATAAACATGTGATGAAAAACTAGACATGTATATGTTTTACTCACGGATATAGAGTGATGATTCATAACATGACATGTTTAATAACATCACATGTTGTTAGTTTTACTCACGAAAATAGACATAGCACGGCATCTTAAACAACATAATATCCCTCTTGCCGATTCCCAATGTACACACAAACAAGGTGACGAACGGCGCGAGACAACCCGCTTCTAAATCCGCCCGCACGCCCTCACCCGTGCCCACGACCGTGCCCTCGGATCCATAACTCGCCCGCGTTCGAGATAATGCCGACTCGACGCGCTCCGAAAGGGAGGTCGTTATCGGCGCGTGATAGACGAGCGAGGAGCGGGAAGGACGGGGCGCGAGTGCCAGCTAGCGGGCGGGCGGTGTCCTTGGGGAGGGAGGAAGGGAGGGTGAGAGAGGGAGAAAGAAAGAAAGAAAGAAAGAAAGAGGAACTGTGTTGGAGGGATAGGAACAGAGAGAGGGAGATGGAGGGAGGGAGAGAGGGAGCGAGAAGGAGAGAGGGAGAGAGAAGGAGAGAGAAGGAGAGAGGGAGAGAGAGGGAGAGAGAGGGAGAGAGGGAGAGAGAGAGAGAGAGAGAGAGAGAGAGAGAGAGAGAGAGAGAGAGAGAGAGAGAGAGAGAGAGAAAGCGCCAGTGCCAGCCACCCAGCCAGCCTGAGTGACGAGAGTGTCACTCCAAGGATAAAAGTGAGTACCTGCGAAGACGAAGTGTGGCTCCCTCCCTTGACGAATGTGCTGTGGTGTCGAAGTGCCTCGGGTTCCTTCGAGCGTGGCAGGGGAGGGGGAGGGGGAGGGGGAGGGGTTGGACCAAGGAGGTTAAGGAGGGTGGGGGGTGTAAGCGTTGCAGGAAGGAAAGGGGGGAAGGAGGAGGGCGGAGGAATGAAAGGAGAGGGGAGGGGGATGTAATAGTTGAAGCAAGGAGGTGAAGAAAGGAGAGGTGGGGGGGAAGCGAATGAGATAAGAGAGGGTGAAAGGGATGAAGGAGGACAAGAGGTGGGGGGAAGGAAGGAAGGAAGAGGGAGGGGTGAAGAAGTAAATGGAGGGCGAAGGATTTCACCCGTGGGAGCAGCATGAAGGATATAACCAGATTTCGGTTTCTTGCGAAGGTTAGGGAAGGTGTGAAGGATAATAACTCGCGAGCGGGGAAAACTCACCCGGCCGAAGGCTACCTGGCGCGTGGACTACCATTCGTATAGGCTACCTACCTTTCGCGTGGACTACCGTTCGCGTAGACTACCTACCTTTCGCATGGACTACCTTTCGCATGGGCTTTCATTCGCGTAGACTACCTACCTTTCGCGTGGGCTTTCGTTCGCATAGACTACCTATCTTTCGCTTGGCCCACTTACCGTTCGCATGGGCTTTCATTCGCGTAGACTACCTACCTTTCGGTTGGGCTACCTACCGTTCGCATGGGCTTTCATTTGCGTAGACTACCTACCCTTCGCTTGGCCTACCTACCGTTCGCGTGGGCTCGGGAGTGAGACCTTATTAGACGGAAATGGGGAAATACGAGGTGTGGGGTGGATGCCGCACTAAGGACGAGTGGGCGGGTAGTCATGGTGAAATATGGAGGCGATGATGATGAGGAAGAGGGTAATGAGGAGGAAGAAGATGATGATTGATGATGATTGATGAGAATTGAATGAGATGAGAATTGGAAATCTTATAAATAGGGAGCTAGTTGTGGTGATGGAATGGGCTGACGATGATGGGAGAATTTTCCCAATACAGGTGTCATTGCCTTGTGATGATAGTGACGATGATGAGTTGTGACGAAGAAACGTGGTGATGACCGAATGTGAAGACTGGGTGTGGTGAAGAAACGCGGTGATGATGACTGGATGTGGTGATGAGACCCTGTGATTAAGAAAATGTGATAATGATAGAATCCAATGGGGAAGTGTAGTGATGTTGGAAAGTGATGATAATGAAGAAACGTGGTGATGAATAAAAATGATCTGGGTAAGATGTGATGGAGAATAGTGCATACGAACGCATGCGACAAAGACATATGAAGAGGAGGAGGATAATAATGATGGAATGGGGAGCAGATGACTCGGGTCTGAGCGATACGTCTCTCGGACACGTCATTAGCCTCTCTCTCTCTCTCTCTCTCTCTCTCTCTCTCTCTCTCTCTCCTGTTGCACCAAACCCGCAAATATTTCGCATAACTCCCGCGCATAATGAGCGTGGGGATTACTCCGGCGCGGAAATGAAGGAGGGGGGGAAGAGAGAGGGAGAGGAAGGAAGGGGGAGGGGGAGGGGGAGGGGGAGGGAAAGGGAGAGGGAGAAAAAAGGAGGAAGGGGAGAGGGAAGGAGAAAAAAGGAGGAGGGGGGAGAGGGAGGGAGAGAGGAGGGAGAAAAAAGGGAAGAGGGAGGGAGAGAAAGGGGAGAGGAAGAGAGAGGGAAGGAGAGAGAAAAGGGAGGACGAGGATGAGGGAGAAAAAAGGGAGGACGAGGGAGAGGAAGAGAAAGAAAAGAGAGGAGGAGTATGAGATGAAGAGAGAGGCTGTAATGAATCATCATAGATAATGAGAAGACAAATTCAGACAGACATAAGGACAAGTAGACTTGAGGAGAGAGAGAGAGAGAGAGAGAGAGAGAGAGAGAGAGAGAGAGAGAGAGAGAGAGAGAGAGAGAGAGAGAGAGAGAGAGAGAGAGCCGTCTCCTTCATTTGGTGAGACTTTCCCAGAGTTGCGTTCTCCTGACGCCCTCTTCCGTGGGTCCTTCCGGTCCCCCCCCCCCTAGAATTCCGGAACTTTGGCAAAGGGAGGGGAAAGGGGGCGAGAGGGGGGAGGGGGAGGAGGGAGTGCGTGAGTAATCCTGATTGAGTGATGGAGGGGGTGGGGGATAAGGGGGGTTGGGGCATGGGGGAGATGGAGTGAAAGGGGGTGAGGTACGTATGGAGGTTGAGATGATGGTGACATTCCTTGGAGGGTGAGAGGTGAGGCTGTACCCTCCTCCTCCTTCCCTTCTCCCTCTTCCTCCTTCTCCTTCTCCTTCTCTTCTTCTTCCTCTCCCTCTTCTTCTTCTTCCTCTTCTTCTTCTTCCTCTTCTTCTTCTCCCTCTCCCTCTTCTTCCTCCTCCTCTTCCTCTTCTTCTCCCTCTCCCTCTTCTTCCTCCTCCTCCTCCCTCCTCCTCCTCCTCCTCCTCCCTCCTCCTCCTCCTCCCTCCTCCTCCTCCTCCTCCCTCCTCCTCCTCCTCCTCCTCCTCCCTCCTCCTCCTCCTCCTCCTCCCTCCTCCTCCTCCTCCTCCTCCTCCTCCTCCTCCCTCTTCCTCCTCCTCCATCTTCCTCCTCCTCCCTCTTCCTCCTCCTCCCTCTTCCTCCTCCTCCTCCTCCTTTACCAACACCTACATTCGCACCGTGGCGTCGCCGAGAAGTCACGCTCATACTAATCCAAACGACAGCCTGGCTTAGTGTTCACTATTTCCTTCTGTTTCTTCCTCTACTCTTCTCGTTTTCACCTTTTCTTTCTATCGCGTTTTCATTTTTACACTTCCGTTCACTTCATTTCATTTCACTTCACTTCACTTCAGCACTTCAGACAAGAAGACACCGACACGCTTGCTTGGTATATAAATATTTGACACCTTTTGACACCCATGTTTAAGTTGTCAGTGTCTTTGACCGAAGTGTTGGGAAAAAAAATATAAGTTTATATGAATAGATTATGTTTGAGATGGCTGTTATGTTTATATTTTTTTCCCCATTAAGATTATTGTATTAATGGATATATCTTCCACATACATGACCAACATGACCAACATACCAATAGCTAATTTCGAACATTCGACCCAAGCCCGTGGAAGCGTTAAGAAAGTACACGTACATATAGTTACATAAACATGCAGTTATGAACACACGAACTGTTTGTTGCAAGATAAGTGTTCCGAGGAACGTTAACTTTGAGTGGGTGGGGTGGGGGGATGGGGTGGGGGGGTTGTGTGTAGGAGAGGGAGAGGAGGGGGGGGGTGCGTGGCAATTCATAAGGACCGCCGTTCATTGGTGGACGTGTTTGTGACGTGTTGGGGAGCAGGGTTTGAAATTGGGAGGGATTTTCTGCTCGTTTTCCTTTTCTTGTTAGGTTTTCTTCAGTTTTCTTCTCTTTCTCTTTGTCTCTCTCTTTTTGTCTTTCTTTCTCCTTCTTTCTTTTTCTCTCCCTTTCTCTTTCTGGTTCTTCCTCCCTCCACCTTCACATCCTCTCTCTCTTTTTTTTTATTCTTCTCATCCTTCTAAGAAAACTTCGAATGAAACATTTTCCGCACTCTATTTTGTAATTATATTAATTTGTAATTTTACACATACGTCATTGGCATCCATATCGCCCGCGCCCGTAAGTGGGAGAAGGGGGGCGGGGGAGGGAGAGGAGATAGGAGGGGGGGGAGGGGGCTTGTTTATAATAGTCCGTTCGTTGAGGGTATTGGCAGATGACGTCATCACATCGTGGCGGTTGGATTTAAAGCTGAACCGCCACCGCCGTCGGGTTGGCTGAACTTTACTTAACTCGCCGTATTCATTTGCTTGACTTTACTGGGTTCTCTCTGCTTACTACATGTATGTGTGTGTACTTGAGGGATGCTTTGCTTGGACTTGACTTCCTTTAATTGTAAGGAGCCGGTGTTTAACTAATAGAATTTACTCTCTTGTTTCGTTTATATCTCGGTTTTACCAAAAAAAAAAAAAAAAAAAAAAATGATGATAATTATATTAATAATCTGCTAAACTTTACTTACTTCACTGAATTCCACCTTTGCTTCACTGACCTATACTTTATTAAACATACCCTCATCCAGGTGCGGCGGGGAAGGTAAATATTGATACGAAGAAAAAAAAAATTGTTTGGCATAAAAGACAATGTTATGAATTGCTTGTGGATGGGATAGTGCCTGACCAGATGTTAGACCCTTTTTTTAGGGTTTGGAGAGGTTGGTGGGGGCGGGGAGGGGGTTGAGGTTTCCGTTGAGTCTTGGTTCGTAGGAGTGAGAGGCGGGGGAGAGGGAGGAATAGAGGACGGGAGGGAAGGAGGGAGAGGAATGGAGGAGGAAGAGAGGAGGGGGTGGACGTATAGGTGGAGATGATGGGGTTGGGAAGGGAGGGAGGGAGGGAGAGGAAAGGAAAGGAGAAAGAGA